>PYUH01000959.1:94841-143232 GCA_016808085.1 Suaeda aralocaspica
ATATATATATATATATATATGCAAGTTAGTTCATTAAGGAGGAAATTTTAGTAGGAAAAACTGACAGAATGACACCGGTTTAGTATATAGTATAGATAGATAGACATGTAATAATTATTATAAAACATGTTATATTAAAATGTATAGTTATTTTTAATAGAACAAAAATATTTTTATAAGATTTATATCCCTTTTACAGTAACAAAATTTATTAATTAGACAGAGATTTATAACCCTTAATTTGTTCAAGTGATTGATAAACGGGTTATTTATCAATCACTACAAGTGGTATATATAGCCACATTATCTATTCATTACTACTCTCTCCATTTCTTTTGGTTGGCTACATATAAAATCTTGACACTACTCATAAGAAGAGGGAATCTTTTAAATTACTTTCGATACATAAAACATAATATAGTCATATGGAAACTTGTTTGATTTGTTTCAATGAGTACTTTATTAATATTTTATTATTATAATTTTTACATGTATACAACAAAAAATATTTAAAGTCAAACAAGTGAATTGGCATATGTGCAAGTCAAAGTTAAACGTATCAAACAAAAGGGAACAGAGGGAGTACAAGTTATCTAATAACAAAATTTTCAGGATTCAATTATAAAAAGTTATGGTGAGATACTAAGATATAAGTCTTATATAATAGTTCTTTAATTAAAGGCCAACATTTTATTTATTTTTATTTAAAAAATAAAAGATAATAAAATTAAATGGTGTTTTATAAAACATTAGTAGTAATAATTCAGAAAACAATATATGTAATCTTGCTATTCATAGAACATTTATTTCATAAAACATTATTTTTCAAAGCATAAATGTACAAAATTCTACAAATGTAACTAGTGTTTTATAAAATATACCGAATGTTTTATAAACTGCACCTAATGTTTTATTCGTGTCAAAAACATGCGTAGATCACGGGTATGTAATCAATTTTTGAGTCGTATCAAACTGAACAGAACTAAATATTGAGCATCCTCTTTGATTAATTGACCTGACTTAAGTTAAATTGAATTGAAAGTGAACCAAATTGATCCAAAACTTGATATTTTGTAAAAATAAAATGTCGTTTCATGTTATTTATTTATTTTATATTTTTGCGAAGAACATTGTTTTTTTAGAATGGAACTTAATATTTTTCTTTAAATATTGATTAAAATGACATAGCAACCGACCTAAAATTTATTTTCCAAGGTTTACAGGTGTTTCATCAAACAATTTTCAGCTTTCATTCAAATAAAATAGAAACTTTGACTTTTGATAAGAGCCTGAAATAACCCGATGATAACCTAGAATGGATTGTGGCATCTTATTAACTTGTTTTTTCTTGTTTGGTTTTATTGAAATGAAAATGGCTCTGTCCAAAATTGTCCAAACCTGGATTGAACTATTGACGAATTTAAGAATACATTGTTTAATCTCTTCTGAAAATGTCCTTTATGTTAAGAAATATAGAGAATGAGAGGATAGTTACTTATGAGAATATCTTATTTGTATTATTCAAGTGTGTCTACTCCACACTAGGAGCCCTATATTTATACACATGACTATCTTGTAATTCCCTAAGAATATTGAAAGGACATAAGTGACAATAATGAAGGGAGTTGCATGGAGGAGTAAAATCATAAGTTACAAGAGGATTTACATAAGACACTTACGATGAGAATTAACACATGGGGAATATGGACATCCACCATTATGAAAAGATTATAACACTCCTCCTTGTATGTCCATTAACTAAATTAATGCGTTTGAAATGCTGTCTCATTAAAAACCTTACTAGGAAAACCCAATGGAAAAAAAAAACCATGGTTAAGGGAAAAAGAGTGCAACGCGCATTTTACTCCTCCTCATCACCATATCACTGGAAATCTCTTAAATGACGCAATCCAACATCTTAAATTATTTTTTTAAATGTTCTAGTTGGAAGTGCTTTAGTAAATAAATTAGCTAAATTCTCACTTGAAAGAATTTGCACCACTTTTATGTTTCTAATCTTTTGAAGGTCATGAGTAAAAAAGAATTTTGGTGAAATGTGCTTTGTTCTATCACCTGTGATGTATCATTCTTTGAGTTGTGCAATACAAGTTACATTATCTTCATACAAAACTGTTGGTGCCTCTTTCCCATAGGATAAGCCACAATCCTCTTTTATCTGTTGAATTACCGACCTTAGCCATACACATTCACGACTTGCTTCATTGGTTACTAAAATCTCATAATGAATTAAAGAAGTAGCTGCAATGGTTTGTTTCGTAGATATCCACGAAATAGCAATACCACCATATGTAACACATATATCCAGTTTGTGATCGGGCATTATGATGGTCAGATAAATAACCTGCATCTGCATAACCAATTAAATTTTCTTTGGAAAGATTAGAGAGAAACAAACCCTTATCTTTTGTACCTTGAAGGTAACGAAATACATGTTTGATCCTATTCCAATGCCCTCTAGTGGAACATGCACTAAACCTTGCTAATAAATTCACTGAGAATAATATGTTAGGTCGTGTATGACTTGCAAGATACCTTAATGCTTCTACCGCGCTTAAGTATGGTACTTCAAGACCAAGAATATCCTCCTCATCTTCCCGAGGGCGGAAGGTTTCTTTCTTTACATCAAATGATCTTACAACCATAGGGTTGCTCAATGGATGTGCTTTGTCCATATAAAGTCTTTTAAGGATCTTTTTAATGTATATTGATTGATGCACAAGTGTACCATTCTTTAAATGCTCAATTTGCAATCCCAAACAAAATTTTGTTTTTCCAAGATCTTTCAATATTTCAAACTCTTTATTTAACCAATTCACAGTCACTGAAATCTCTTTAGGAGTTCCAATTGTTATGGGGAGACCCTATGATAACTTGTTGTCTTGGTGCGAATTAATGATGATGCATGTAATACAACATGCCCCCAAGCACAAACTGGTAGTTTTGAATTTATTAACAATGGTCTAGTAATTAACTGCAGATGTTTGATTAATGACTTGGCCATACCATTTTGTGTATGAACATGTGCTACAGGTTGTTCAACATTTATCCCAATTGACATACAATAATCATTGAAGGCTTGGGACATGAATTCACTAGCATTATCAAGACGAATAGTCTTAATAGCATTATCTGAAAAATGTGTTCCCGATCGTAATTTAATCAATTGAGCAAGTAATCTTGCAAAAGCAAGGTTACGAGTTGATAACAAAGATGGTGACCATCTAGTTGATGCATCAATAAGCACCATAAAATATCTAAATGGTCCACATGGGGGATTTATGGGCCCACAAATATACCCATGTATAAGTTCTAGATAATTAATCAATTCAAAATTTATCTTAGTTGGTGATAGCCGACTTATCAACTTGTCTTCTGAGCAAGTTACACATTGAAAACACTTATGAAGAATCTCCTGACTCTTCAATGAATGCCCACAAGAATTTTCAATGATTTTTCACATCATTGTTGAACCGTGATGACCTAACCGGTCATACCAAACAATTCAACAAAATTATTAGTAGACTTCTGGTTTACGATAGAATGTGCTTCAATTGTATTGATTTTAGTATAGTACAAAGTACAAACCAGTGGAGAATGTAGATAATTTTTCCAATGTATGTTTTGTGCCTTGGATTATACTTGTGATGTGAAGAAATTCATCATTTCCTTCACAAATTGTCTCTATATGATAGCCATTACTAAGAGTATTTTTAAAACTTAATAAATTTCTTTGAGACAATGGGGAGTATAAAGCATCAACAATTTCAACTTTTGTTCCCCAAGGCAACAATATTTTCTCTTTTTCGGAACTTTCTATAATATTTGTACTACATGATATAGTGTTTACGTTATCCTTTTTCATCAACAAGTGAGAAAAATTATTTTTTATTCTTAAGTATAGTATGAGTGGTTGCACTATCAATAAGACATAATTTTTCTCCACGTGTTGCAAGTTGAACTTGAAGGGTATTCATATTCATTAAAATAAAATAAAGTGTCATAAACTAAACATATTATTTAAGGGTGATAAATAGCCAATAACCATACTATTATGAAAAAAAAAAAACAAGTCATAATATCTGAATAAATTAAAAGCATATTAGAGTCCTACTACAACCATAAGGAAAGAAAATTAAAACACAAGATTAACATAAATAAATGCGAGAGTTTTATTCTAAACCAAGCACACACAAACTATAAAGTTTAATTATTCCCTTCAGGGGCTGTGGAAAATCGGCAATATCTAAATGATTTGTGTCACCGAAATCAAAGTCAAAATCCCCTCCGTCATCTTCAAAGACAAGATTAGTCTCAACCTTTTTTCCTTTTTCAATGATTGTTGATAAAGGTCAACAAGATGTTTTGGCATCCGACACACACGAGACCAATGGCTTTTTACTCCACAACGATAACAAATATTGGGCTAATTTTTGTTTCTCAATCTTATAATCCTTATGTTTCCATCCACTTCTGGTGAAAATGTGGACTTTTGAAATAACCTCCACAACCCCTAGTATATCCACCAAACCCACGTCCACGACCATGGCCACACCATTGGCCACGATCACGACCTTGATCACTACTATTGGAATGGTGTTTGTTTTTGAGTTTTTTCTCATTTTCACGAGAAGTCACATTCACTTCGAGGAATGGAGTAGAGCCAGTAGGACGTGATTCATGATTTTTCATTAATAGCTCATTATTTTGCTCAACAACAAGAAAACAATATATTGGTTCAAAATATTTTTTAAAGCCCGTGTCTCGATATTGTGTCTGCAGGACAATATTATTTGCATGAAAAGTGGAGTATGTCTTTTTCAACATTTTTGCATTAGTAATTTTCTCACCACATAATTTTTATTGAGAAGTTATTCTAGCTGAGTTATATTCACTAACGATTTAAAATCTTGTAACCTCAAATTCAACCACTCATAAAGAGCTTTAGGGAGTATAACAGTTTTTTGGTGGTCATATCTGTAATACCCCATATTTTCACGTATTTTAAGGAATTACTTTCGTATTTTATACGTATGTTTTAATATTTTTGTTGAGATATTATATTCAATAAGAATATTAAAAAATGAAATTTAAATAAATTCTAATTAAAATAATTATTTTGTGTTTATAAATAATATTTTATGTTTTACTAAGTATTTAGAAAAGTTTCTAAGAATAGAATTTTTAGTGTTTCCCAAATTATTTTAAAACAATGGCATAAAAGTAATTTCAAACATTAAGGATATTTGTGGGGTTACACCAAATCCTACATTGGGGCCTATAAATACCCCTTAAACCCCCAATTTTCATATTTATTTTGCAACTTGGTGATTTAGGGTTCCAAAAGTTTAGAGAGAGAATGAGAAAAAAAAAGTTTCGAACAAAAAAAAAATTGTGTTCGGATTTCCGAAGGAAAAAAAAAACTTTATAGTCGCCTCGTGTGCCTCTGCCTGCCGCCGCTCCCACCGCCGGCCACCTCTTCCTCCCCTTTTGGTATTTTCGAAACTCTAATATAAAAATTTTTCTTCTTCTTTCTTTTTGATTCAATCTTGCATGTTCATGTTTATATTTATGATTAATCATATTTTTATAAGTTTCAATCATGTTTTATGGAGTTATGATTTATTTTAAAGTATGAATTTATTTGTTGTTTATGGAATTTTAGATTAGGGTTTATAACAAATTATGAAATTCTTGATTTTATGGGTTTTTATGATTTAAACTTCAATATTATGATCATAAATCGTTGTTGGGTGAATTTATGATGATTTTATGAAGTTAGATTGATTTTTAATTAAAGGCTTTAAACATAAATTATATTGTTGTCCAAATTTTGTAGTCATGAAAATCAATAGAATAAATATTATGAACATGTTTTGGTTTATGAAAAATTATTCTAAAGCATAGATTTGTTTTATAATGATGTTAGTAGATTGTAAAAGAGTTTTATGATAAATTTATGATGTATTTATAAGTTTTTAATAAGTTTTAGATGAAATAAACAAAGCTGTAAATTTTTATTAACCCTTATATATGCCCAACAAAAAGCATTAAATATAGTAAGTTATAATTATTTTTAATGCATCTAAGTATTGTATATTGATCTTAGGACATGACTATAGTGTTTTATGATCAAAATATGATATTTAGAAAGATTTAAGAATGTTTTTAAGAAGGTTTGCAAAGCTACCATTTTTGGAAAATTACCAAAAATCAAGAATTTTGCAATAGAAAAAATTAAAGTATGGTATTGAATAGAGACCATATAGGGAATGTTTTGGACAAGTTTCAAATGTAGAAAGTTAGTTTAGAATTGTTGTAGAACTTAGTCAACAAGGTTTTAATTTAGTTCGGTTTTCTCCATGTAGGAAACTTCGAAATAGTCGACTTTAGGAGTTGTGGCGGACCATCACTACTTTACAAGGTACGTAAGTACTAAAGACAAACATGAGAATTAGAATTCATGCTTAGTTGATATTTTATGTTATGTTATGTTGTTGTGCTTGTTTGGTTTTAGAAGTTGACATGCATGACAAGTTTTATTAGAAGCATGATCTTATAATAGTTTGACATTCCATAATTTTAGCAATATAAATTCTACAATATTTAATTGGAATGTTATGATCAGTTTACTTTGGCCACTAGCTTATTAACGAAGAAAGGAAGTTATTTAAGTTGGTTAGTTACTTAATTAACAAGAAAGGTAGTTTGTGAATTTTTATTCACATGATTAATAGAAGTTAATGAGCAATTATTATATACATGTTGCCACTCACAATTTAATGTGTGGTCAAGGAGAAGGTAAATAGTTAGCCACTCACAGTTAATGTGTGTAAAGGAAGCTTAGTTAAACTAAAGGACACACATAAGATTATTTTTAGAATCACTTTAGCTCAAAGATAATTAATATAGCTTGCTTGACTTTATGCATGTTTTTATGTGATGTTGTATGTCAGTCATGACATTGTCAAACCGGCTAATCATGTAAAGTGGAAGAGGATTCGCACCAAAACTCTTGGAACATATATACCTTGAGTATGAACAAAGGGGGGAGTCGTATGGAACAGTGATCTATGACTTCTAACCGGAGTATAAGACGTTATATTCTTTTATTTTTTTAATGCGTTGGAATTCTGTCACTTTATGTGACATAGGTAATACCTTCTAGGAGTTGCTCCCAAGTTGGTGCCCAATAGGGCGATTTTAAAGGAAAGGAACCCCGTACAATGCGAAATCCAAAGATTAAACATAATGGTTAATTTTGTTTATGTTGAGTCTATGCACAGATGAAGAGTTGTGAACTGTAAGATGTATGAATGTTTTATTTTAGTTTATGTTGTTCTTGTTGCATATTCTTTAGTAGTTATGTACACAGCTTTGCTGACTGTTTGTTTTGTGTGCATGGCTTTGTCTTGGACATGGCCCTACGATGACCCACTTGTTGGCGAGTATTTGTCTAGAATAAGAAAAGCTACAGGTACAAGTGGGCATAAGTCATTTCATGCTGGGCTGGAGTGAGAGTGCTTGCTGTGCAGTCTTTGTAGTTCTTATTTTTATTGCTTATGGAGTGATCTAACTACTATTAATGAAGTTGTTTTATTTTCAAAATTTTAGTTTTGGTTTTAAGGGCCATTAAGATGTTTCCGAAGTGTAATAAAGTTGTAATTTGATTTTCTTTTGGTTTTGATTGATTTTAGTTTTGAGATTGATTTTGAGTTCAAGTTTTAAATTAGTTTTGGTTTTAAGACTTCCGTTGTAGTACTTTGATAAATGTCTAAGCCGTTATCACGGTGGCGGTAATACTTTGGTTTTTCTTCGTTATTTAGAAGATTTAATAATTATATTTCTTTAGTAATTATAATATGTTTTCCGGAAAAATCTAGAGTAGAAAGTTAGGAAATTCCAGGGTGTTACAATATCTTTCTTTTAGACCATTCCCAAGAACATATGAGTCTTTAACAATTAAATACTCATTTTTGAGCCTGTCGTGGAGGTGATGACGAAGGAATATCTTGGGGCCTGTTTACTTCAACCGAAAACGGCTGAACTGAACTGAACTAAATAGAGCTGAACTGAACTAAACGGAATTTAAGCTGAGTAAACAGACCCTTGGCCTTAGCCTTATCTTGAGGTGTTGCTGTATTACCTCCCTTAATCGTTTCACCTAGCCCTTTAACGACTAGATGTATTTGAGCATCTAAAACCCATGCAAATATTTTTTTTTTCTCGGTGATATCAAGAGCTACAAATTCCAATTTAGCAAGGTTTGACATTTTCACTATAAAGACAACATTACAAAACAGTAAAATAAGTAAAAATTATTCAATTAATAAATATACTTTATTGTAATGCATATTGATAATAATGAAAATTATAATAGCTATTGAATAAGATAATCGTGAAATAAAACAAGTGTAGAAAGAAAAATTAAGAGAATAATATATCATCTAACTATAATACATGACAAGTAATACATTGTAACACCCTGGATTTTCCCTAACTTCCTACTTCTCATTTGTCCGGAAAACATAGTAAATTTAATAAGAATTACATTTATTAAAACTACTAATATGGAAAAACCAAAGTATTACCGCCACCGTGATAACGGCTAAGGCATTTATCAAAGTACTACATCGGAAGTCTTAAAACTAAAATAACTTAAAACTAAACTTCAAACAACTTTAAATTAAATTCAACTTTAAACTTATTATACTTCGGAATCATATTAATGGCCCTTTAAAAACCAAAACTAAAACTAATATTTAAAAGTCTTTCGAAAACCAAACATCCAAAACAAATGTTAGTCTTCATAAGCAATTAAAATAAAGCAAAACTACTAACACAACAAGCACTCTCACTTCATCCCATCATGATATGAGTTATGCCCACTTGTACCTGCAGTTTTCCTTTTACTAGACAACTACTCACTACAAGTGGGTCATCGTAGGGCCAAGTCCAAGACAAAGCCATGCACACAAACAAACAGTCAGCAAAGCTGAATACATAACTACTAAAGACCTATGCAAAAACAAAAGAAATAAAACATGCACTCAACTTACCTTTGACAACCTTTTTCCTGTACATGGACTCAATTAAGTTAATTACTATATTACTAATTACGGATCCTGCATCGAACAGGTTTCCTCCTATAATCATCGCCCTGTTGGGCACCAGTTGGGGAGCAACTCCCAAAAGGTATTACTATGTCTTATAAAGTGACGGATTTCCAGCGCATTAAAAATATAAAAGAGTACAACGTCTTGTACTACAATTAGGAGTCATAGATCACTGTTCCATACGACTCCCCCATTGTTCATACTCAATGTATATACGTTCCAAGAGTTTTGATGCAAGTCCTCTTACACTTTACGTGATTTAACAAGTTTACAATGTTATGACTCTTATGCAACGTCACAAATACAAAAAGAACATGCATCCAATCAAGTAAGTCAATTTAATTATCTTCAATTTAAGGTGATTCAAAATTAATCTTTATGTGTGTTCTTTAATTAAACTGAACTTCTTTTACCACACATTAACTGTGAGTGGCCAATAACTTGCTTTCTTCTTGACCACACATTAAACTGTGAGTGGTATCATATATAAAATAATTGCTCATAACTTCCTTTGATCATGTGAATAAAATTCACAACTATCTTTCTTGTTGATTAAGTAACTAACCAACTTAAAAATAATTTTCTTCCTTGATCAATAAACTATTGGTCAAATTAAACTGATCATAACATTCTAATTCAAGCTTATAAAAATTAAACTTTCTAATTAGCACGGAATGTCATCAAACTTTAAAAAAACATGCTACTAACGAACTTGCCATGCATATAAATTCATGATTCAAAACAAGCATACAAGATTTCATTTAATCAAGAATTACTCAAGCATGCATTCTAACTCTTATGTTTGTCTTTAATACTTACGTACCTTGTATAATAACTGTGCTCCGCCACAACTTCTAGAAGTGGACTAATTTGAAGTCTCCTACACAAGGAAAAACCGAACTAAATTAAAACCTTATTGACTAAATTCTACAACAACTATATCTAGCTTCTAAATTTGGAAAATTTGTCCAAAACTTCCTTATATGGTCTCTATTCGATTTCATACTTCACTTTTCTTTTCTATTGCAATACCACTTAGTTTTCGGGACTTAATTATGCTTTATAAAACCTTAATAAAATTTTTATGCCACATTAGAGAAGTGGACAACAATCTAAATTTATCAAAACTCCTTGATAACTTTCGAAAACGACACAAATTAATCACACAATGCATTACTTAACTTATATGATCGATTTATGTTAATTACATACTTTAAAAGCATAATTAATTAATTTATAAAATCTGGACAGCATGTTAAACATGCTTAAAATCACTTTTAAACTTCATAAAATATATTAAAATTTATATAGATCAATATAGAATTGTTGTGTGATCATACTAGTACAATTTGGACACTTAAAACTCAATTTAACTTGTTTTTATTAAAATTTCAGATTTATTTACAAACTTTAAAGTCATGAAAAACTTATAAAAACATCATGATTTCATGCCAAAACACTTATACAATCTACTAAGCTAGCATATTTATGAAATCAATCTAGGTTTTAGAATAATTTTTCATATGCCAAAACATGTTCATAATATTTATTCAACTCAAATTCATGATTATAAGATTTGGACAGCTTTATAAAATAAGTTAAAAACCCTTAAAAATCAATCTAAACTTAATAAAATCATCATAATTCACCAATCAATAATTTATGACCATAATATCAAAGTTTAGAACATAAAAATTCATAAAATCATAACTTCATAAATTTTCAAACCCTAATTTATAATTTCAAGAACAACAAAATTAATTCATGCCTTAAAACAATTCATACTTATAACAAATGAATTAAACATAATTATAAACATGAATTTGCAAGATTGAATCAAAAATAAAGAAGGAGATTTTTTTTTTATAAAAAGTTTCGAAAAATACCAAATTAGGGGAAGAGGTGCAGCGGTGGCCGGCTGGGTGGCGCGGTGGCTGCCGCAGTGAGGGTCCGGCGCTGCACGGATCCCGAGGCACGAACTTTTTTTTTTTCGAAATTCCCAAACTGTTTTTTTTTTCGGAATTTGCAACCTTTTTTTTTCTCCCTTTTCTCTCTAGATTTTTGGAATCCTAATGACTAGTATGATCATAGTAGGATTTTAGTGAGACCCATAAATACTCCTAAGTAAATTAGGAAACCTTTGAAATCTATTTTTAGAAGCTCTTAAAATATTTGTAATCATAAAAATATTATTTAAGAACACAAATAGCTACTTTTAACCAAAACTTTATTATTTATTTTATTTTTATTAATTTCTTTTTATTCAATACTTCTATTGAACATAATTTTCAATAAAAATATTAAAATTATATGCATAAAATACAAAGATTATACGCATAAAATACAAAAATACTTTGTTTAAATACATGAAAATGTGGGGTATTACATACATGGATGAGAATAAGAAATATATATATATATATATATATATATAACATGTTAGTGAATAGTGAATATATGGATGTTCGACTAATTTGATATTATTATAAAATAATTTTTATAAAAAGTGAGAAAATATAACAATATGTTATATCAAAATTGATCTTTTAAAAGAGAGATTTATAATGATTATGAGACACCACCATTATATAAAATCAAAGAAAATACATATACAAAAAGAAAATACCGTTATTACATAATAACATGTATGATACCGTTATATTTCATTTCTTCATTGAAACATTCTTTATATTCCGTTAAAATAATCGGAGTAATATAACGTTAGTGAATAGTGATACTTATGGAAATAAATATGCATTATTGAGACATGTTGAAAGATGGTATGACATTGCATGATTGATAACATTTACTCCGTATTTTTATATAATATAAATAAGTTTATACATATATGACACAATTTGTTATTAATATTAAAACCTATTTTATAAGACAATCACAAATTAAGTAAGAGTTGTAAACTATGGAAAAACAATTTTGTATTGCAATCTCAACATCAAAAGAACCTTTCATATTAGATTAGAGATTGCATACATTTTGTAGTCTATGAATATGATTGATAGAAACTGATTCAATTAGGGTCGAACTATCGTGCTGATAATGTGTTATGAAATATAGAGAATCAGGCTCTGTTCTTTTCATGGGATTTGGCTGGAATGGAATGGATTGGATTGGATTGGATTAGATTGGATTGGATTGGATTGGAATGGAATGGATGGGATTAGAATGGATTAGAATGGATTGCCGGAATTAGAATGGATTAGAATGAATTGCCGGGATTATTATTATCATTAGTTATTAATATTTTGTAACAATGGTAATTATTTTTTAACATTGAAATTATTATTATTATTATTATTTTCAAATAAAAAAAATTACCTGTTGATTTCAGCTTAATTTTAGTTTGATGCCACAAATGGAAGAAACGTATCAATTGGCTATAATTGTGGCAACATGCACTTTACATAATTTCATTCGATTAGACAAGTTAGGGATTCCAATTTCTCATGGTCTCCAAAATATTAAACGTGTAGCTGATTTAGATCTCACTAATCCGACACGAACAATGTTAATGCGAGACATTCGTGCAAATATTACAAATAAAATATGGCAAGATGTGTGTGCTGGAAATATGAGGTTCCAAAATGATGATGATATAGAGGAGGAAGAAATATACGACGATAATTGAAGCACTTTTTTATCTATTTGTAAGGATATTGTATCTACAGTAAATTATTATGTAACAAAAATGTAGTAAAAAAAAAAAAGCAAATTTGTTATGATCATTATTGTGTCGTCAAAATTTAAATTTTCAAGAGTTTAATTATGAATTTTATTTTAATTAAGATTTAAATTTTCAAGAATATAATGTCGGGATTGATTAGAATGGATTGCCGGGATTAAATGGATTAGAATGGATTGCCGGGATTAAATGGATTGCCGGGATTAGAATGGATGACCCGGGAATGGAATGGATTGGAATGGAATGGATCAGAATTGTAATCCCGTGAAGAGAACAGGGCCTCAGAGTATAAATACTTAAGAGAATATAATATTTGTATTATTCAAGACTTCAAGTGTGTTTACTCCACACTAGGAGCCCTATATTTATACACATGATTACCTTGTAATTCTCTAAGAATATTGAAATGTCATAAGTGACAATAATGAAGGGAGTTACATGGAAGAATAAAATCATAACATAGGACAATTATGATGAAAATTAGTACATAAGGAATATGGACATCCACCAATAGAAAAGGATTATAACACTTTAATATGAATTTAAATGTCTCGAATTCAATTGGATCGACACTAACCTATACTGCTAACCCGAATCAAGAACATGAGGTGTAACCGAAACTCCAAAAGTAACAAAAGAGCTAACTAATTACGCCACATGGCACGAAGTTATGCATTCTAATATCATTAATTAATGCTGGTTGATATACTTCAGTTACACGACACACGCATTTGATAACCCCACCACAACAATTACCATATTCTCACCACCACCACCACCACCACACTATTTACCATATTCCACAACCACCACAATCACCACTACCACTAAGCTATCTACTATATTGCCACCACACCATGTCACCATTGCACCACCACATTATAATTATACTCGACCATGACCACACCAACTACATACCATATTGCAACCGCGACTACGACAACCACCACGATCAAATTATTTACGATATTGCCACTACTAGCACCACCACCTCACCAGAAAAAAACACCTTTCCTCCCATCACACAAAATCGCAACCCTTCATTATTGGGTCCCACATTTCCAACGGCTGATAACCCTCAATCACTCATTGTGACGCTATGCATTTTCTGACACTAGGGTACAAACCATAACTGACGTTTTCACTTCCGTCTGTCAGCATTCTTTTCTTTCCACTATTTTTAGTGAGAGAAAATTCTCACATACTCTTTCTCTCTCTAAAAAAAAACTGGTAATTTTTCTCTGTACTTTGAACCTTCTTCTTCTCATTCAACCTTTTTTTTCCTAATTATTTTTTTTTCTGATACTACTAATTTTTTTTTAATTAAATTACCAAAAACATTGAACCTTCAACTTTTTATTCAATTTCCCTTTTCACCCCCATAATTTTCTAATGTTACTATTTTCCCGCAATTAAATTAAATTAAACCATCATTAAATTGAAGAAAATTTTCCATATCCAATTACCAAAAACATTGAATCAATGTTGAATTTTCTCCAAAATTTTCTGAGTTTTTATTTTTAATTTTGTTTGTCTTTTTTTTCATAAATTAATAATGTCATTTTCAATCTTTCCAATTCCCTGCTTTATTTCGTGAAGAACCCGATTCCCCTAAACACGAGAAACGAATTCCCTTTTTTTCTGCACTTTTATTTATTTTTGGCACTTTAATTTTAATTTTATTTTATTTATTAAATTATCATTTTTTTTATTATTACCTTTTTTTCATTTCACATTTAAGTGAGAGAAAGAAAATTCCAGCATTCATACAACCCACTATAATACAACAACTTACCAAATCTCTCAAATCATCAATTCAATTTTTTGATTTGATTGATTTTTCATTAATATAGTAAATAAAATAGATAAATCCCATTATTTTCGCTCATTTTTTCGGCATTTTTTTCGCTTTTTTTTTTCTTTTTCCTTTTTTTTTTTAATCTCTCATCATTATCTTTCATCACATACTACTCAATCTTCTCTCTCTTCTCCATTTTCCTCTGTTTGTTTTAAATAAAAAAAATTTGAGTAAAATTGTCGAAAAATATGGACAAAAATCAAGATGAGAGGCGTATATTCAGTCATCAATTTGGATACAACAAGAAGAAGAAAATTATTTCTGGTAAAAAAAAAACCCCACAAAAAAAATATTACAACAAAAAATCAATAAAAAAAATTATCATCAAATTATCAATATCATCTAATTTTGTCATTTTCATACATTTACCAAACAACCCTTTTTGTCAAATACTGACAAATTTCCAAGTTTAATTCCAATTTTTCCCAATTGTCTTCTTTCATTTTTGTCTAATTTCCCTTTTTTTTTAAATTAATTTTTTAATTGGTTTTTTTTTTTTTTTTTTTTTTTTTTTTTTTTGTAGTAGGAATTATATAAAATTATGGATAAACTAAATGCTTTATTTATCTACTTATTTCTCTGTTTTTGGGTGTCTCTGTTTCTTCTATTTTTTGGGTGATAATAATAGTAATTTTAATTTTTTATTTTTTGTGGGTTTTATGAAGGTAAAGAGAAGATTAAACGATTAAGTGTTGTTGAGGGAGAAATGAGGTTTAATGATGAAGATGAACTCCAGTCAACTACTGTTAATTCTACGAAATTCAAGCTTCCTAAAAAGGTAATTTTATTTTATTTATATATCTAATTGAAACATTATATTTTATTTTATTTTTTTTAATAATAATGACGGTTTCATTTTATTGGGTGTTGAAGATTTTCAGTGATTCCAATACTTCTATTCCAAAGAAGCTACGTTCAGGTAATTTTAATTATTTTTTTAATCAATTAAATTAATTAATGATTTTTTTTTTTGGTAAATTTGGGTAATTTTTGTTAAGTGTTTTCGACGCTTTTCAATTATAAACCTTTATTTCAGTAATTTTGTAGTACTATATTAGAATTTTGAAGAAGTGGGTCGAAATGAAAAAGGTTCTTCTGATAATTCTTAAATTTGTACTTTAGGCTTTGATAAACTCTTTTTTCTTTCTTTGAGATTCTTATTTTGATGTTCTTATTTGTACGGAGTATATCTTTTTTCTTTGGTATTTGAAACAAAAGTATAATAAAGAAAACTTTATTTTATTCTTTCAGATAAAACTGGATTTTTTATTTGATTTTTTGCAATATAATATTATGTGGGTAATTAATATTTTAGATTAATGTTTGAAAAATTTATGATGGGTTGTTTTAAGTTTCTCTCATTCGTGTAAAATTTTGCTTTGATTGGCAGCAATTAGGAAACGTAGCTGTGAATCAACCTCGGGGCGTTTTTCGGATGCAAAGAGATCAAGTAATAGGGGAAATGATGTTGATTTGTTAAGGAAAGGTTGTTTGAAGAAGTCTATGATAAGCATGGTTTGTATTCTAATACTTTTTTGTGCATTTGCTTAAACTTATGTGTGTAGTTTATTGACTTTGTGAATTGAGGTGCTTTAAATTTATACATTTGGTATGTATGCAGCATAATGGTTGGTCAGAACAGTCATCAAATGGAGCTGTTTCATTGACAATCTCCAAAGACGAGGAAGAGGTGGCAGAGACCTTGTTTGCTTTGGCCGGAATGGTCCCTCTTAATCGAAAAGGTGTTAATGATAAAACTGAAAATGAGTCTTTGGTGTCAAAAACGTCAAACTTGTCCGCAACACAGACCAATGATCCTACATCTTTGTCTGAAGGTTTTTAATCTTTAAAACTATCCTTTTTGGCTATACCAGCTGGTTGATGCATCTTTGGTGTCTGGATTTATGACTTTATGATCCCGAAAGGGGAATCAGAAGCAACTAATTCTAAAATTTTGCTTCTTCATAGGGACTATGATTCCGAAAGAGGAATCAGAAGCAACAAATCCTACGCTGAAAACAAATGGCTCACCAAAGGATGCTACAACAGATTCTGAACCATTTGGTTGGTCTAAATTGTCTGAAAGAAGACAGCTGAATCTGGACTTTAAATTGTCTGTTCCACCAGTGCATTTTCAGATTCCTCCGCTGCTTAGGGCTTGTGATGACAGACAATTGACAAGCTCTACCTTTGTTGGTTCAATTGAACAAAATCAAGAGAGTGGGTGTGTATTGCACTCTGAATTGTATTTGTGCCCATGCTTGCATCCATGCACATGTGATTTTTCTTTGCTTTCCTGTGTTTTTAGTTTTTAGTTTTAAGAGACCTGTTTGAAATCCTACGCAGATTTAATGGCACAGGCGAAGTAAAATCTCAGCTTCCTACGAGGGAATCCCACATTAACTCTGGAGTAAACTTCGCTGCTAGTGATTATGTTCAGACCTTGTGTTTTTGACTCCTATCTATTATTAACTTTCTTGTTTTTGTGCGTTCCAGGTAGCAGATTTAGCACTTAGTCAAGTCAGGCAACATGATATTTCAACTCAGTGCAGAGATAATGGTTTGGACATCTTGTTTTCAGTCTCGATATCGCCAGTTATCGTTCTATGCTTATCATGTAATGTGTTTGTATTTCTTACAGATTTGACATCAAGACCTTTGCATGAATCTGGATTTGACAGACTTCCTGTGCAGTAAGTTCCAGCTTCTCTCAACTTTTGAACATATTTATCATAATCTGGCTGACTTGTTCGATCTTCTCTTACTGATTTAAGGTCCTCTTCATCATCCAAGCCGAGTTTTGGTGAAGATACTCCATCATCTAGCAAGGTGAACTTTTCTTTTAGTTTCATGAATTGCTTAAACTAGCTTCTAATTTCTTGTTTCTAACTTCTAACTATTGTACTCTAGGCGTTTGGCTCTGTGAATGGTGTGAAGAAGTCTTGGAAAAGATGTATTGCACATGTTTACATTAGCCACCTGATTCAGGTGCTGCAGACCTCAGAGGGGAAAGACACTGAGCCTTCAGATACCATCCAATTGAGGTTATCACAACAATCATCTGCTGGACAAGTTGCTGACACTCGTGATGACCAAAGCGGTACTCTTGCTGCTGGCCACATGTTGGGTTCTGCTGCAAATGATGTACAAGTACAGCTCAGAAATGGCCAGGTTAAAGAAGAGGGACCCACGTTTTCTGGGTGTTTTGACTCGAAAAAGCAGGTGTGTGTCCTTCCTGTTGCTACTATCTGTCTTATCAGTATATGATTGTACATTGTACAGTCTTGTTGATCTGATTATGTATGTTGGCATGGACAGAGCTATAATTTCTTGTCTTTATCAACTGGAGCTGGCCCAGAAGTGAATAATGGTGTAGATAGGTTTGGCGTTAGTTTGGAAGCAAAAGGTCAAGAATATCACCTCCATTCAGTTGCACAGAGAAATACATACATGCCTAACTCTATGCCTCAAAATCGTTTTCCCTCTGTTTCATATTGTGATCAAGTTGCTGGAGTATCGGCGCCACCGCCTTCTATGCAGCCTCAGGTACTTTGCAGTCTTTGGTATATGAGGTTTAGAACTTCAGATGAATTCCCTGCATCCAAGTGCTTATCATTCTCCAGTATAAGGACGCCTATTTTTCTGTGATGTACTTGTTTCATGTTTGAACTATACCATCAATCTAGACTAAGAAAGAGAATTCCCTTCATCCAAGTGCTTTTCGTACTCCCAACTAGGCTTATAGGAGTAAAATTACACGAAGTTTCTTAACCGTATGACCTTTGCTTCAGTCATTACAGCTGTATCAAATGTTTGCCCTTTTTTCTACTGCTGAATGGAATTGTTATGTAAGCAATCTTCATATTTTATTTAGCAACCAGATATTCATTCATTGATAAAAATATTGAGGATCTTTTTTCTGATAAAACTCTTCATTTCCACACCAAAAAGAAAGATTCTTCTGAAGTTTGATGACAATGTGAATTTGTAGCCCTAGAGATGTTCGATCTTTCAATGATTTCTTGTTTGGTAATTACGTGTCTTCTGATTGACTTATAAATTGAAGCTTTTGATGGAACTATGTGCTTTCTACAGGTCCACTTACAAGTGCCTCCATATTATAGCAACGCTTGTGGACCTGGTCATATGGGCACAACAAGATCAACACATCAGCCACAGTCTAAACAGCAGCAGCAGATATGGGCAGCCCAATTGGCAGCACAGTTTAGGCCAGGCTCACTACTTCCATCACACATTGGTAACTGGCAGAACAGCACACGGGATTCACATATGATGAATCACATGCAACCTCACCTCCTACCTCCCCGACCTTCCCTAGAAACAATTGGTTCAAAGTATCTTCACATATCTCAACAGCAACAGCAGCAACTGCTTGGGCATCGTCCAGCCATGCATTCTTCCAATGCAAAGCTTCAAAGTAGTCAACTCCCCCCATCTGTATGTGAAGACAAAGGTGGTCGATTTCATCCTGATGGGGTGCTGCCAGTGCAACTGCTCTGCAATGAGCGGCTCTTGAGTTGAAAAGTGGGCTTACAAAAAGGGGTACATAGGTAATTATCATCCTCGTTCTCTTTTGATGTCCCTACTTAGATGATGCTCCATGTCACTAAAGGAACACAAAATTATACTGCATGCTCAAGCATTTGGAGTTCCATAAGGATGAAGTGCCCGTATAAACTAGTACGTAGTTTGGTCAGACAAAATGGACAAGGACATAAGAAAACGACTAAATATAAAGACCGCGCTTGAAATGGCTCTGGTTTACCAGGGCTGTTCAGATGCAGGATGCAGTCCATGAAAACAGAAAATGAACATATAGCAACTTCTTGTTGATATTTGAAGAAGCAAAGATAAAGTCATACTGATAACTAAAGATTGGTGCTAGTAGTTTACTGAGGCAGTAAGGAAGAGAGCAGTTTGTAATCTAGTGCTGCTGTGACTCTTCTAGGTTGAAATCATAATAGTCGTTAAATGTTGAATTAAAGCATTATGAATTTTTACTTCTTTTCTTCTATATTACCTGTTGGTGCTTCTTATAGACTAGTTGAGTAATTGATGATTTGATGTACTAGCAGTTCTTTAAAGATAGTAAGTAGCAAAATGTTCAATACTGCAATAGCTTTTCATTTGATGGCGTTTTATTAACCACCTAAAACATGATTTTGTTTTCGATCTACATATATACGTAAGAAAAGATAAAACGTTGACAGTCTTCTAGCACAGGTTGAATCAGCATTGTAAATTTTATAATTGTTGACTACAGCCTACAGGTGCACATTTATGCAATCTTCATTGTCCATCATTTGACCGCTTCTTTAGACTTCATTAGAATTAAAGGCTAACTGATAGTTACAACTTACAAGAATATGTAACTGATAGTTACAAGAAAATATATATGCCATAATAGATCAGCATTATTACAGGCTTACAGCATCAAATTTAGTAACAGGTTACTATGGCATAATCTGGTATTGTTGTTTTCAATACTACTGTTGCAGACGACTAAACTACACATGAAGTAGCTAATTCGAAAAATGCCACCTTCATCTTTGACCTCTACAAATGAATTTCAACATTAAAGACAATATTAAGCTTACAACTAGAAATCATGTTTATACTTGGAGTTAGCTGCTGCTAGGAGAGCTGCTCCAATTCCAGAACTATCTTTTGAATGTTCGATGAATATTTTTTCTGATAGAAACGGTCCCAAAAGCTCTGTAACTGATTCTTGGAGATGGTTTCTGTATTGAGGGTAGTTTTCGTATAAGCCTCCATCCATTGCCACAACAGTCCGCTTCCCAAAAACAAGACCTTTCTTATCCTCTTCCATCTTTTGGAGAATACCCACAATTCCTGCACCGGCTAAACGCCCACCTCTCTTTGCTACTGTGTCACAAATCTCCAAGACTATTTTCCTTGTCCCTTTATCTGAAACAACCTGGTAAAATACACACAATTAGGGTGCAGTCACTCCACCTTTAATGAAATCAGCTATTAAGCTGAGGTATGTTCAGAATCTTTAGATGCTGTACATCATGTCCAATCAGGTCCAACGAGTAGGTCTTCCTTGGAATCAAGTCTTAATAACATTCAATTAGATCCAGTTATAAGTGCAGTTCAATAAAATAAAGCCCATGGCATTTAGAATTCTGTTCCTTTTCACGAGTTCATGACTAGTTTAAATTTGTAGTACTTACTCCTGCCTCATTGAACAGAATTGAGCCAACTGTGTCCAAATCGTTTGATGTGTCTTGCTGCATAGCACATATATGTGGAGTTCTGTAGGGAAAAAATCGATACCATACATTAGGATAAGAATGTAGTGTACTACTAAAATTTCAATGAATGTGTTTGATCTTCCAGTATCTCGGAATTCAATAACAATACATGGAAAAAGCGTTTATTAAACTGAAAATTGAGTAGAAAAACAAAATCTTGTGCAAGATGAGTTGAGGACATCACAGTACAGTAACATTACCCAAGTGAGAAAGGTGTTTGAAGTTTTTCAGGAATGGTATTGCCAAACAGAGAACCTGCTAGAGCCATCTTTAACAGCACCCTCCTCACGATTTCACCAAGGTACATACCTGATATTATTTTCTCAAATATCTGCAACAACAGGTTGCGAAATTTAGCTTCCAATTCATAAAATTGAATGTATTTGTTTTCAGATGGAGTTGTTGGGAAATACCTGCTCCTTGGGGTTGATGCTTTCAGCATCCATTTCCCTGTCGAATTCAGACAACGGAAGTCCAGTTGAAAATGCTCCCCATTCAGTATTAATAATCTACGATATGGATTACATATTGCACAAATTTTAGCACTTGGAACCACCCATATAAAAGGTGACTGAATTTTTTTCTAAGAAAATATTTTTGGCTTACTGTTGATCCTAAGAGTGTTGTTTGAATAGACATTTTCGGAATGGCGTCCATCCTCTCAACATAGCAAGCATTAGTTCCTGTTCCTAAGATCACGGCAACCATGACATCGTTATCCCAGTATTTTGCACCCGCTAAAGTTGCGACTGCATCATTGACCTAATTGTCCATCAGTAAAGCTCATTAATTTTTGTTTTTCATACTTTGCCAAGGCTAAGCAAATTGAACATTCAGAAAACAGTAAACATAAAAACCCTGAATGCACATACCAGGGCCGAAACTTGCATGTCTAACCCTTGTCGCTGCATAGCTTCATTTAAACAAGCTACTACATCTTTTCCTGGCTGAACAAATTTCAACGAATTTACTTATTTACAGCGAAAAGTAACTATTAATGCCTGATCATGCAAAACCAAGATCAGAGAAATACAAACCGTTCCAGAAACAGCAAAGCCTTTTGTCCAGTTCATTAGAATTCCGGAATCAATAGATGTTTGTTTCACGGGAAAAGAGAATGTGAATCCAAGTTCTCTCTTTCTTCCTTCTGAAAGTTGGTATTTTCCACTCTCTTTCTCAGCAAATTTTGCCAAACCAGAAGCAATAAAATCAAAGAGTTCCTGCACATCAACATCTCAGATAGTTGTGCAAGGGCCATTAAAACGTGTCATGCATACAGAGCACTACTAACCTCAGAAGTACCGCACATCAATTCCTGAGGAATCGAGACTCGTTCAGCTTCAGTAGCGATCACACGTTGATCTATCCCACCTAATTGCACTCTCATGACACGGAAATTTGTTCCACCAAGGTCTAACGCATAAAACAATCCTTTCTCATTCCTTTGATCAAAACAAAATATACACAAAGTTAGAATCTAAATTCCTAATAGTTCCACCAAATCGATCTTGTCATTCTGATTGACAAATGGGTGATAGGGGTACGTTAATTTTGTTAATACACACATAATTACGATAAATATAATTAAAGCTTATAGTGAAACAAGAAAGTAATCTCAGTCGTCTACTAATCTATTCAAAACAAGATTGGACTACAGCTCGACTTTATTGAGCTATCCGTCAATTAACTTGTAATAATTAAATTCAGTTTAGTTGCAATAACATCTATTATGTTCAAACATGGTTTGCGACCACCACAAGCTCAATTTACAGCTAATACAAGTGAGTTGAACTCCCACTTAACCCCTTAAGGCCTCGGAGAAATAAAAGCTGGATAAACTTGATAAATATATTCAATTTCCAAAACACAAATTAATATTTATAAAATCACAAAAATAAAGACAGCAATAACATTCAAAGCCCTCATCTGTTAGCTCAGCTCACACAAAAACAACCAAAAGATTCTACTTGTTTCCATGCTATTAAACCTTTAATGGCACAACATCAGACAGATTGCGACTGCTCCGAAAACATACATTATGTGTTAACTAAACTTTGTCATTGTGTAAACATCAAAACAACAATTTCCTCATAATCATTCACCAAATAAAATATTCCTTAATACAACTAATTAATTTTAAAAACATTCGATTATTAATTTTAGTGCTAGAAAATTATCGAACATAAACATTAGTATAAAATTCTACGTCGGAAAAACAGCAATTACATAAGAAAGCATATGTGTTCGTTTCTTTAAGCTGGTTACAGTTTGTTATACGAATTTTGCGAAAAAAAAAAAAAACTGAGTTATAAAGATAAAATACCCATTAGGAAGAGAGTCAACAAAGCTAAGGATCATCTTAAGATCACTACCACCATCAAAGGTAAGACCAGCTTTCATATGATTACTTATAGAATCCGCCACGTGGCGCAATACTGGAAGTGGAGTTTCACATTGTTTTTGAAAGTTAGTTAATATTTGGGTAACAGACGAACAGGTGGTCCCACTGCTAGTTTTACAATCAGATCGGACGGCAGTCCTTGGTTGAATGCCAGAACACCTGATCTTTGATCTTGGAATACAGAGTGATCCGACGGCTGAGGAGGCTGCTGTGAATGCCATGGAAATTTTTTAGGTGACGGAAAAATCAATGAATAAGATTTAATTTAAGGTTTTGAAAGAAAGGAAAAAAAAAAAAAGTGGTTGATGAATTATGAGGTTGAAGTATTTGTTAGTTAAGTGGTCGTTGTAGTGTAGCTTATGTTGACTGTTAAAGGGTTTATTTGGTAATATTAGGATTTTGGATTTTGCCTAATTGTCTTAGGTTTAAATTCACTTTATCGAAGATAACATAAATTTAAGATTACACAATCTTTCGAGTGTAAGGTAATTTTAAATTTATCTTATCTTGATTTCTTTCTGCTTTGGATTACGGTCATTATATATATATATATACATATATATATATTTTTTTTCTTGTGAATATTACTGTCAGTAAAATAATCGTAATTTATGGTTGCCAAAAAGGGGACAAATTTGTGTGATATTCGATTTATAAATTTTTACTTTTTAAATCCAAAATTACATTAGTTTTGTTCTTTTTTGGTAAATAATTACTACCTCCGTTTTCTATTAATTGCAACGCTGGTATTATTTGTGAAACACAAAAAATTCAAGTGTTGCAATTAATAAGAAACAAAGGTAGTACATTACTTTTTTGTTATCCAAAAGTCCCTTAAAATGTTTTTTTTTAGCTCATATTGTAATCTAATTTCTAGAGTTTACAAGCTTTAAAAAGAAAATCAGTGTATACCATCCATCATTATCCAAGCAAGAAATATCACGTCTCTCACATGTGCTACTTACCATCATTTTTTCAAGCAAGAAATATCACATGTCTCTCACATGTGCTCACTAAGGGTGTGTTCTCTTCATGGGATTAGGCAGGATGAGAATGTAATGGAATGGATTGCAATGGATGGGAATGAATTAGAATGGATTGCCATGAGTAAAATGGATTAGATTGGAATGAATTATTATTTGAACTAAACAATTTTTATTGGAAAAAATTGCAAAAATATATTACTTAATAAACTTGTATGCTGTTATATAATATATGTATTTAGAGGATGCCCATATAACCCTATGATTATTCTACAATATTCTAGATACTAGGTTTATTATTCTCTAAGAAAACCTTAATTGTTTCCTATGTTTATATATATATATATATATACTCTCTTATGGTTTAATAATATGAATACGAATCTATTATCTCCTAATACTCTCCTGTAAAATTATTTTTCTGTAACACGTTATCAGTACGAGACTCTAATTGAAGTTATTTGGTCGAATCAATCTATTCACAGATATTGCTCACCAAAAGGTACGCACGCTTTACGCATATAATTTATGGTTGATTAATTAGTACTCATACGATATACGTAGTACAAAATATATGTATTTCAATGAGGTTCGAATTTCAATAAATGAACGATTTTCTAGTTACTGTTGTTGAATGAGGAAAATTTATGCAGTTTCTAGGGTTTTGCTTGTGATTCTTGTTAAAAAATTAATGAATTTGTTCTGTTTTCAAAGATCTGAAGTTGAAGAAAACTTGCAGTAGATTATTCTTAGGATTTTTTTAGGGTTTTGTTTACGAATATCAATTAATTTTGATTTTGATTTGTTTTTGTTACTGTTGAGGAAGAATAGTTTTTCAGCAAAACTTGCTATTTTTTCTAGGGTTTTGTTTATGATTGCTCGATTAATTACAGTTTAGTAGCTTAATTGTCTTAAGTCCTGTTGCTAGGAGATATAAGTAAGTAATTAATCTGGTGAAGAGTTAAGAATTTTTTGATTAATGCTTAATATTATTTAATTTTTCGAGCGATGACGAAGAAAATGGAGGATTGCTAGGGGAGTATGTCATTAACCATTACACAAACTATAACATCATTTCATCAATCAACGCAGTAATGCATTATATGGCATTCGTGAATGTGGGAATTTTTTTTTATCCTTCTAGTGATTAGCATTTGATTTAGGTTAAAGTATATGGCATTCGTAACTGCATAAATTTTCCTCATTCAACTGTTATAATTCATTATGCTTGATATCCATATCATATTGTGTTGAAGAAACTTTATCACTATGGTTGTAGTTAGGGTAATAAAGGAAAACGGAAGTTATATACTTATATCTTGGATTATATATTTATATCATAGCATATGGTTATAGTCTCATGATTTTCATCTACTATTAATGGGTAGCCTTATGCCCTTATATTTGTCTTGGATTTATCTAATTGTGACGAATGTGTGTGATATCTCATATTGTTCAGTTATGGACAATTTAGTTTGAGTTTCACAGATTGTCATTGCATAATATTGATCTCTGGTTACAAATAAACAAGGATTTAGAGTCATTAGACAATAATAATCTCATTTCCAACGATTGATTTCACATAGTAATTATCAAAACACTTAAAATCCATCATTAGTATACCACTCACTATATTTTTTGAATTATTTAATTGCAATTTAATTTAGTTATGTTGCATAATTATGTTTAATTTAATTGTTGTTTCTAATTCTTATATATGTAATTTTANTTATATGTAATTTTAGTTTTTTATTTCATTGGACTTAGCTATTACACATAATGCTACGATGTACTTTGTGTATATCTTGTTTACAAATTTTGCTTTTTAATTAATGGTGAGTCGCCTAGCCGAGCTATTTAATTAACCATTGGACTTTAGTATCTCGGCTTAATTTCAATATTACATTCCTTATGATATATATATATACTACGTATAAAGTATATAGTGATCAACAATATGATGAGTGTATGTTTTAGTATCATCTTTGTAGATGCTTGTGATTTTGTTTTTAGTAATATATTTGTATGATGTCGTATCAATGTTTGACCACATGTTAAACAATTTTTTTTCTCTCTTGTCATGAAAATAATTGATTCAATAATTATAATTGGGGTTACTAATAATGATAATTCTAGGAGACACTTAGAACTTTCATGACTTTGTTTAGTTTTAAATTCTTGATATGCATTTAGATTTAATTATATGCGATATTATATACCTACAAGAAGTAGTGGAATAATGAGTAAAATGAACATGAGATACTTGTATGTATGAGCATGAAGTCCTTTAGTTTATATGAAGAATGCCAGTACATATGAAGATGGTGTTCCTTAAATTTACAAAGATTATTCATAAATCCTCAAGAATAGTATGAAGATATTTACATGACATAGATTTTTGTAGTTTTTACACTATGCTTAGATTTTTCACCCTAGTGAAACAAATATGTTCCTATGTGCCAATTGTCCTGCAAAAATAAAATTCGAAGTATTTGAGTAAGTTGATATGAAATCCTTGGGTAGTTATTCAAGATAACAAACTATAAGTGAGTATTGATGATGCATAGATAACTAGATTTACTCATTTTCCATAAGTAAATGGGAAAATGTATAATCGAAAGAACAATAATTAATCATGTTTGCATAATATTTCCTTTATTGTTTATAATTCATGCAAAGTTGTAAAAGAATTGCAAACACGAATACATAATATTTATTTTATTAGCAAGGAATAATTGTATGAGTTTAAGAAATTGAGTATGATATTGTGAGAAACTCGGTTAAAGAATGTATTCATTATGCCCATAATTTTTGGAAATATCATTATAAATATTTATATATATGGGCAATAGAAAAAGATGTGATTTTTATGAATAATTTACTTTACATGATACATGACATTGCCTAAAGAATTCATGGCTTAAGAAGAATATGAGATTAAATGTTGTTGGACTAATTTCATGCCCCCATATGCAAGGATTAGGGGGAGATAGTATTTTTATTCCATGAGTTATAAAACATTGATGGTCAGTTGGTACATATATGGATTTATTCATAATGCCAACAAGATAGTTAAATGTTTAGGATAATGATACCATCCTGAAGATGGATATGAATGATTTAGAATGTCATTGATTATAAATCAATTATTAGTGCCCTAATTAAAATTAATGATAACACAAGTTGCTCATGAACATAGATTAAGCCTGAAACGTGGTAGACTATTATTGAGTTATGAACATAATTATCGTTGAATATGAAAGAAAATGATACGTTATGATGAATTTTCATTAGAATATATTTATGTTTAGTAAAGCTGATATGTGTCAAGATTATATAAAATACTCTAGAAGAGTATAATATGTCCAACTTCATTAACATGTATCATGATAATTATAATCAATGCTCTAGCAGAGTAGAATAATAATTGTTGCATAAAGTATTAGTCTTGCCAAGTATAGAAAGAAACACTTGCTATATAGTGTTCTTATATCACATCATATTAATCATCATGGCCATGCATGGAGTAGGTATAATAAAGTGATCACTATTGTTTGAAAACTAACCAGAATTTAGAAAGTAATTGGATGTGATAATTCAATTAGTCCATCCGGGTTTAATGTATAATCACTCGTAATGGAAACCTGAAGTTTCAATTTGATATGAAATAATGTGCCGACGCTCTCTCATGTTAGATATGTGAAATGTTTTGAATGGCAAGACATAATTAACGAACTTTGATATTGAGCTATATTTGGATTGTGATTTTTCAGAAAATTTCAAGAAAAAGAAAAAGGTTATTTTTGAACAACTTTGGATATAGATTTGTATTGAGTGACCAGAAGTTCACTAAAATTGCTTATATGTTGTTCCATATTATGTGACTAAAAGCTTACCAAATCACCTTGTATTTTAAAACTTTGAGTAAGATAAAACTCATTATCAAAGTCATTGGCATTCCAAAAGATCACCATTGAGTATAGTTACATGCGTATAAGCTAAGTCATGATTATGTTTATATAACAATCATTTTTTTCATTGGGGCTGTTGAATGTCAGCACACAAGAATAAACCGACAATTGCACAATAAGTGTCTCCCCATTGTCATTAATCTCTAGAAGAGAACAATTTATGATGAATTTATAAACACATGTGTGATGTACATCATAAGTTAGAGAAGCAATGGTTTTCATTGATTAATATCATTCTCCAGAAGAGACAAATAGTTTATTAAATATATCTCTTCCAAGCGATGAAATTTGTTAATAAATCTTCTATTAGATGAAATATTTTTGCACATGAAATTATACACTAAGTTGGTTAAGAATATGACGCCCCTATATTTGAAAATTTTACCAACTTAGGGGGAGAAGAATTGAGATAAGTTGGCAAAATTACTAAATTATAAAGTGATGATCCCTATAATGACTATTTGAGATATTATTGCCAACTTTTGTTTATATATTTTAAGATATGTTGCACATCATGATTCGATTTGTATTCAGTTATGTCTCATCTTACATAGCATTGAAGATACATTTTGGCCATATTATGTATATATATTGAGATAAATCTTGCCAATAATACTTGAATCACTACACCTGAAGTGTAGGTTGTATGATCGGTTCCAAAATAAATATGTGAGATATGGCAAGAAAGTGCAGTTAACACTATTGGAAGTGTAACGGTATATTAATGCAATAATGTATGCCTCGGAAGTGGTATAGATATCTGAATTATGACAGATGTCCTATGATATAAGAACATAGATGTTATAATCGACTAATGGTACCAATGGGAAATGTATTCAGATATCATTGTAAAATAGCATGCAAATTATATCTTGAAAAATGTGATACCGGTATATGATGGAACCGAAGGATTATATGCATATGCAAAAGTAGTGGATTTGAGAATAGGGATCTGAAATAAAACTCCACTTTTATGTCGACATATTGACAATGATCAGAGATAATCATGGACTTTAAGTCCAACTAGAGATGCATAATGATGATCATTAAGGACTAGAAGTCCAACAATGGATTTTTGAAATCCACACTGTATAGTGTTTTGCATTTTTTTGAGTTTTACATTTATATGCATGTGTGAGTCGTAGATAAGCGCATTATTCATTACATGTGTCAAATAGTGATTAGATGCATTACTCATTATATACGTAGTATATGTTTATGCTCAAAATCTTGTTTGTATAAATTTCGAATCTCATCATATTACATGTACTAATTTTATACAATAATTGTGATATACGTAAAATTTTGTCCATTAAATAGTAAGTTGTGTTTACAATAGTATGAAGATTTTACATGAAAAATTTTATACTCCAATGAGAATATATTTGTGATGAAATTATACATATGAAGGCGTTTTAATAGCATGTCGTGAATTATGCATAAAAAGTTACAGAAGAACTTGTACAAAATATATTCAAATATCTAGTGCTTCAAGTTCTATACTAAGTATTTCGAACACCTCAATGGTGACATTATTATCAAACTCCTGAAGAGTTTAAGACTAAATTATCAACACTCAACCTAAAGTTTGAGTATGTGAGTGCTAATCAAAATCTTATGTTCATTTGAGAACTTTGATACTATAAGGATAATCCTTTATGGTCCAGAAGAACCATAAACAAATAATTATTACTTAAATGTAATTACTGATTTACATAAGATTAGACAATGATGTTGATTATATCACAAGTTGCCATAAATTATTAACAATATGTAATTATTAATAGATATTTTATATAACTTCCAGAAGAAGGCATAAGTTTAATATTTGTGGCAATTTAACAAAGATGAAGTAATGATAAACACAACATATGTATTATTTTCAAGAGTATGNACAACATGTGTATTATTTTCAAGAGTATGGAGAAATGAATATATCTTATGTTGAAGATTGAAGTCCAATCAGGAAGGATTAACTACCAAGGAGCTGAATTTTATTTTACTTCAAGTGCGAAGCTACTACCAAAGACGATGGGTTCATTATTCTAAAAGATCTCAAGCTATGCATTCATTAGGGGGAGAAAATACGTGTTGCACTCTTTTTCCCTTAATTACATTTCACTCTTTGGTTACATTTCCCTTAAATTGCACTCTTTGGTAACTGTAGAAGAGTCATTTGGCAAGATCATAGAGTATTAATTACATTTCAAGTCGACATGCATAGGTTAAGTGGCTGCCTTTTTGAACACTTGCATGAGGGCGTGAGTTGTGGAATGGTTTATTTTTATGTATTGCATATTTAAACACTCTTGCATATTGCATTCATCTAAGGGGCGGTGAGAGCCGGAGCTACAATTTAGATGCTCTACAAAAAAGTGTGGGGTGACAACCCATGAGCTACTCTAGTCATCGACTCCTATCTTTTGCATAGTCGACTATATGATTTTGATTTTAGTGGATGGTGATCAAAGGATTTTGAAAGGTTGGTATAGGAACTTGAATGCTCGGAATTGCTTGAATTGATTGTGTTTTCAAAAGTTTTATGGGGTGAAGTCATTATTTATCTTATTTGGTTGCTTAGGGGCAAGCAACATTGGGTGTGCTTGCTCTTCGCCTAAAGACATGCTGGCAACTCCTAACTTATGACGATTTGTTTTATCCATACTATTTATTGATCATACACCAAGCCACACTCACATGTGCATTTAACACACGTGTATTTGTAAACCTCACACTTGGTAACTCCCTAAGAGAGTCTAGGACCAATTAAAGGGGAGGTCTCAGAGGGAAGATTGCTCCCCCAAGGAATGCATTTATTTCGAGCCCCTTGACAATGTGTCAATTAGATTTTTTGATCTGAATATCTTGTTAATTAGAATAATGTTTGAATATTGTTCATAAAAAGTATGAATAATGGTCTCATAAAATAAGAATATTGCTAAAAAAAGGTTTGAATATTGTCTTTTTTTTCAAAATATTATTTTGTAATTAAGTGTTTGAACATATAGCAATGGAAGTTAAATATTGTCCTTAAAAATCCTAAATATATTATAGTTTTTTCAGAATGTTGTTGTCTAATAATAAAGTTGAACATATTACAACAAAAGTTGAATATTTTCTTATTAAGTCTGCATACTATTCAAGTTTTATATGAATATTGCTTTATAAAAGTTTGAATATTGTTCAAGTTTCTTCTGAACATTGCTTGATGATAAAAATTTGAATATTGTTCATATTTCTTCACAACATTGTTTTATAGAAATTTGTATATTATTGAAGAATCTTATGATCATTGTTTTGCAAAAGTTTGAATATTGTTCAAGTTTCTTCTGAATATTGTTTTATAAAAATTTGATTAATGTTTATGTTTATGCTGAATATTGCTTTAAAACAATTTGAATATTATGCTCATGTTTCCTCTAAACATTGCTTTATAAAAGGTTGAATATTATTCAAGTTTTTTCTTAACATTGTTTTTCAGCAAGAATTTGAACATTTTATGTATATTTACAATTTTAACAAAATTTAAACCATCAAAATAACAAAATTACACATGTTCTTAACAAAATGAACAATTATTAACAATACATTAGATGTAATTGAGCATAATTCTATATCAAATTTAACAAAAATCTAATAATTACTCCCTCCATTTTATTAAGTTGCAACAAATTACTTTTCACACATGCCAAAGCACATTTTTAATTCTTATTAAATATTTGTATAAATTATAAAAATTATATAAGTATATACCAAGACGAAACAAACAAGATCCATATTGACTATATTCCTCCTGATACATTGATCATAAAATTAAATCGAACTTTAAAAGATGAATAGTGCAACTTTTGAAATGTTGCAACTAAAAAAAACATAGGGAGTACATAATAGCAAAAATAAACTTACATATTTTCTGCACTTTCTCTCTTTTTCTTGTTTTGAAATTAGTTTTCACCATTGTTTATACATAAATTCGGTAATGTGCTGCAACAATCGAAAATAATTTATACTCCCTTAATTCATTTTCTTAAGTTGCAACTTTTTAATATTTTATCTCTTACAAAATTTATCCAAAAGTTGCACCTAAAAAACAGAGGGATTAGTTATTAGCTACGTTTTTTATAGTTTAATTTTTGGGATAAAATGGAGAGATATTGGAAGAAAAATTGGAGGAAAGAGAAAGAATGGTGATGTTTTATACTGTTTGAAAAGAAATAGAAATTTGATTACATACATAAAAATGTTGATTTTATACATGAAAATTAAAGAGGATAAACATCATGGTAAACAAGGGTCCATAGTATAATTATAGTACTCTTATTAAAATTCCTTATATCTACTCCTCCTTCCCTTTCATTAGTTGTAAAATTATCTTTTACATTGTTAAATAATTATTTTGTATTTTGATAATTGTTCAAAATTAGTTTTGTAATTTAATTATATATATTTTTTTAAATAATTATAAATTTTATAATCAATCATACGACTATAATTATTTTTTTGAAACATATATAAATTATCAAAAGACAAATTATTATTAGTTATCTTGTTTATTTAATTACTTGACAAAATAAATTTAACATCACAATATTTTCCTTTTTAAAACAGTTTTTAAAAAACTAAAATTTACAATTAAATAAAATGTTGTAAAATATCAAAATAATATGGATAATATGGTGATATGTTAAATTCAAACACATAATGATATAAAGTACATAAATTACTAAATGATTAGCATGTAGTATAAAATATGTTTTTCATTTTAAATTTTGTTACATACGGGACTGGGTCGCACTTATTATTGAGAGTAATTTCACATTACAAGGCGTTGAAGGTTCAATGCTGAAATCATATGGCAATACGCGGAGTTCCTCTTCAACCTAATAAAATGTTTAACTGTCGTTCAATTTATCAATGTGGGATACTTACATGTGGTCTTCAACACTTCCCCTAACATGTGAGGTTCCGCATGATTTTTTTTGCAGGTCAGAGTAGATTTATCAACACTCCCACTCACACTTATCATTTAGTTAAGTTGTTCAAGAGTAAAGCCATTAAGGCTCCGTTTGTTATGATAAAAAAACACTATTCAGAATATGATTTTCTAAGAAAAATAATATTAAATGGAAAACAAAGTTATGAAAGAAGTTTTCCTTCGTTTGTTTTGGTAAAAAGAAAACTCATAGAGAAAAGAAATTTGAAAGGTAAAGGTGAGAAAGATGTAAGCAGAGGAATAGAAGAGTAAGGAATATGGAGGAAAATGTGGCATATTAGTTGACAAAAGGAAAATGAGTTTTCTTTTTTAACAAGTTTTCAATATTTGAGAAAATTGATTTTTACCCCTTACCAAAATAAAAAAAGGAAAATGGGGACATAAAGGAAAATTATTTTTTGAATTATTTTTCCTTCAAAACAAATAGGGCCTAAAGACCTAATGAAGTGGGCCTGGCTCTAATACCATGCTAAATATAGGCATAGACCGCACTCGTCAGCAAGAGAGAATCCATGGTAGCGCTCAATACTAACAATGTTCAATGGAAACAAATATATTGTGTGTATTTGTAATGATGATGTGAAAACTTGAGAATTATCTCAAGAATATTTGCATAAAGAAAACTTTCCCAATAACAATATTCCGACCCTATAATCGAGCACCAGGTTTCACGGAGTTTTTATCGAGATACAACGAAGTAACAACAATAGTAGCGCTCAATACTAACAATGTTCAATAGGAACATATTTATTGTGGGTATTTGTAATGATGATGTGAACACTTGAGAATTCTCTAGAATATTTGTATAAAGAAGAAGTAGTTATGAGTCTCTCATTTTTTCTACATCCATCATATGTTTATAGCATATTTGTAAAGGAAATGAACCAAACACAACTCTTAGAACAAAAACGGTCAAAACCGCAAAAAACACGGCAAAATAGCCTTGTTCCATTTTCCATTACTTCTTGTTTGTTAATGCTGAAACACCTTAACCCTATAACATTAGCCAATCAAACATGGATAAATACATCCAATACTCTAAATATTCAACATTCCTCCCCTGTTTGAAGTATTTATAAGGAAAATTGCGAATTATTCATCATCAATACAAACCAATATTATGCATAAATGAAAGTGCACAAAGACTTGAACTTCCACTTGGTGTAATACACATTCCAAGAATTCATGTCGAACTAGTGTCGTACAATAATTGAAGCATTGTAACACATAATGAAAACTTGAAGATATACACACAAGATAAAATAGCTCAGTCCATTATTTGACTTAACACTGTACTTCAGCCATGTGTCCGTATTTATTAATAAGTACATCAAAGCTATGCCCTAATAACTTCTTGAAGCGGCCAAACTTCGTACTTACATAGGTTTATCCCTTAATATACATGCTTCTGTGACCAAGCAAAATCAAGAGATACCACCTTATGTACATCATAGTATGGAACTTAACCTTGGATGAAAAACAAGTTCCCAATCATCAATATAACAGAATTGAACTTAAGAGCCAACGTCTATTGGGCATCAAGTTAAGTTTCTCTTACTTGTGATTACAATAGGACCGCAATCTAAACCGATTGCCATCCACTTTTACCATATCTCTAGTTAATCAGTCAAATTATATGATCTTGCATAGTCAATATTATAGTTCTAACTTTGTTAAATTCTCTTATATAACTATGTCTTACACTAATGTGTCTAGACTTACTGTTATATATTTGACCATGCACTTGCCAAAATCAAGATTGAATTTTATAACAAGGTATCTCAAAAATGAGATTCCTCAACCATGCTACCTCTTTACTAGCCAAATGACTATAACTCTAATGTCATTGTGGAGTCAACTTATGCATGTATGTTTCTTAGAAGCTTAAGAAATTATATTCTATGATTTTCCTCAAGTACTTTAATACATGACAAATACCGTGTCAATGATTCATACTAGGTCTCTTAGTGTATTTGTTCAACTTGTCAATTACAATAACAACATTCAGCTATGTATTCCTCACTTAAACTTTCTATATTCAAGCTTAGAACATACACTACCTTACTGGTAATAACTTTATACTAGAATCCATATGATTGAAAACAAGAGCGGTGTCATTATTCATACTGTGCTTCTTGAGCACTTTCTCAATGTTATGAGATTGAGACAAGATTAATTTACCGTTTCCTCGCTCTCTTGATCCTTATTCCTAAAATGACTTCTGCCTCCCCATTTCTTTTATGGAAACTTGAGATGATAGGAAAGATTTAATAAACTCTAAAACCATTCCAAACTTCAACAAATCATCTACGTACACACAAATGATGATCACTTGAAAGTTGACATAAAATTTGCTATACATATACTTTTCTGAATTATTAAACTTAATTCATGTGGGAGTACTATTCCATCAAAATTTGATGCTTACTATGTCATACAAAGACTTAATCAACTTGCAAACTTTATGTTCTTGACCACTTACACAACAAACTCTCTAGTTTATCACATGTAAATCTCTTCCTTATATTCTCCAATTAAAAATATTATATACTTTAGAGATTAAAACAACAAGTGCATTTGTATTCAAATAATCAATACCCTTCTATACTTGAGCCACTAACTGGGCTTTGAACTTGACAATTATAGTTCTTACAATTTACAATTTTTCTTGAAAATCCATTTGCACCCAATAGGATTACACTTAAAAGATAAATCTCCTAAAACTTACAAGTTAATTCCCATGACAAGAGTTATCTCATAATTAATCAATGGATTTTCTCCAAAGTGGAGAAACATACATGATACTAACTACCAAGGCTCACTAATGGTTTAAGGATCATCTTCCACATTAAAACATATGGAAACTTGACTTTATCAACATTGAACTTTTTAAATCTTAAACCAAACATACATGAAAATCAAAGCCAAATCAAAGGTTTCTCTTTTTAGTCCTCTAACTTCTATTTGTGATGAATTTGAAACCTTTTTCTCAAAATTTGAGATTGATCTCAAAACCTTCAATCAAATTTAATTTTATGATCAAAACCTTAAACATTGGCACTTGAAGTAGTTTACTTTGAATTACTACTCATTGATGGATAATCATCAAGTATTGCATCTCTACCCTTATGGTGGTATAAGCCAACCAAAAGTCTTTTGTTCAATTATATAGAACCTATAGGACTCGCTATAAACTACATATCCTTTAAAGATGCATTTTACTCCATTTTCACCCAACTTATATATTGGGTTCCAACTATATTACAATTTTCTTTCTTCCCCAAACCTTGAGGTGACTCAAGTTTGGATTTCCGTGTACCATTATTCATATGTGGTTACCCTATTCCATTTATAGGAACTCTTAAAATATATAACAAGCTATAAAAATAGCTCCCCCACCAATTACCATCACTTATATCCAAATAGGATTACATGGTATAAACCATTATTTATTTCATGTATAATACCCATAAATTTGAGATAACTTAATCATAGTAATCACCACAAATAGGTTCTTAACTTTATGCTTTTCACTTATTTGCATGTCTACTACAATTTTGATAATTTTAAACATGTCAAGGTCTTCATCTTTAGTAAGATAAATAATTAATAATGTCAATTTACCAAAATTAGTTTCATGTATAAGTAAAGTATAAAAACCTTAATAACTTTATGTACAAATTTAGACAGAATTATCATTGTCTTCAATTTGTAACATTTACACTTATAAAACTAATTTTTTCTTGAAATCATCATTAAGACATCACTATAAAACTACCATCATAAAAATATCCTGTCGTTTTGTTTTCACACCCCTTGACATATATACCTTTATTTATATGCACATTCGAGTCTTTTATGTATAAACAATCCACTTTATTTGTTGATCAGAATTTAATATACAGAATTATTATTACTTACTTTACGTAATTCCTTAGGCTCAATACATTATTATCAAAATCAATATCAAATAGAGATAATATATAACAAACCTGCATAAGGAAACTACATATATATATGCCCAATTGAAAATATTAATAAACCATGCATAACCTTCAACAAGAAATTGACAGGAAAATATCCATGCATGTAAAGTGTAACCAGTGGCGAAGCCACGTTGGTGCACAGTGGTGCACGGGACCAACCATAGTTAGAAAATTATACTACATATATTTTATCTGCTATAAAAGAAACACATGTGAACTGATGGAGTAGTGGTAGATGTTGGAAGATAAAAGCACTTTAACTTGGGTAAAGGTCTTAGGATCAATTTCCCATAGAAACATTGATGTGTGTTTTATTTTTTTATTTCTCTTTTCTTTTTCTTTTTCTTTTTTTCTTAATTTTTAAAAACCTCAACCTTTTGTGTAGTTGATTTAGTAGTGTTCACAACTACTTTGTATACAGTATGATTTTACTGAGTAAAATTTTTTGCCTTCTTTTTTTGCTTTTTTTTTTTTTATTCAAAACTATTCACCCACTTTATACTTAATTAATAACATTTCACTCCATAATACACATGATTAAATTAAAGTTTATTTTTCTGTTTTTTTAAGGTTCATCTTTGATGAATTGGTCCAACCACATCGCACAAGGCCCCAACATACATACGACCCAAGTTTAGATTTTCTTTAATATTATTGCCTATAAAATATAATAACATCTAAGGGCCTAATTTGTTTTTTTTAAGAACAGAGCCCCTAACATTTTTGCCACGGCACTCCAACCTAGTTGGTTCAGTCCTTCAGCAGAAGCTTAGGTTGTATTTTGTGCTTGTGATCAATAAACTTTTCTTACTTCAATTCTCAAAAAAATATATATATATAGGAAATAGTTGTTGTATTATTAATTTGCTCATTTAAATTTAATAATTTCAAATTTTTTTAAGTACTATTTGATTGTATTATAGATTTTTGTATCCTATTTGTTTTTGTAATATAACTTTTAATTTTTAAAATCAATTATCAATGCAACTATACTCGAAAAAAAATTGTACCGATTAAGAATTGATAGTGACCCACCATATCGGAAATGCTGGCTCCGCCACTGAGTATAACACATGCATGTGCCGCATGCAAAGTAAATAAATCATGCATACACTGTTTCAATTATGCATGCATTTGAATAACCATAAAACTTGTGTGTCTATTCAATATTCATGCACCACAAAAAGCGTACGAAAAACATATTATCAGTAACAAAATCTACATCACACATGCAAAAGGAATAGGACAAACATTTTAACTATATATGCATGTATAAGAAAAAATTGTCAGAAAACATTTTTAAATTAGGTCATTATGTGAGATAATATCATTAAAAAAAACTTTCATGGTTGCTAAATGTAACCTCACTTTCCTTCAACGTAACCCAGTAAATTTACTTTAATGCTCCTATTATATTTCATACTTATATTTTGTTGAATTTACCTGAAAGAGTCATGTTAGTTTTCTACAATTTACATAAAATAGTCATGTTTGTTTTGTTCAATTTGCATGAAATAGTCATGTTAGTTTTGTTCGATTTACATAAAATAGTTATGTTGTATTTGTTCATTACATGAAACAAACAAAAATTCAAATTTCATCCAAATTCAAAAATACCTCATATTTTAAATTGATTAGAGTTAAATAATCGTACATAGTAAGATCTATAAGTTTTAGGTAGGAAATTAAAGTATATTTTTTTTATAACTTTTCATAATTAAGAGAAAAAAATTACAGGGAGAAAGTTTGTTTTATTTAAAAACTAACAAATAAGTTAGTTTAAGGTTGCGCTAAGTAAAGTAAGGTTGCATTTAGTAATCTTTGTGAAATAGCACCTTTAAATTACCTTTTATTTAAAAGTAACACCAAAGTCAATGAAAATATGCTTGACCTTTTCATTATCCATAGATTTGGCGTTTGTGTTTCATTTGCATTGAAATTAACTCCTTTTTCTTTAATTTAAAGGAGTCATAATCACCGAAAAATAAAGGAGACTAGCCTATTTTTATTGAATTTGGTGTTACTTTTTAATAAAAAAAAGTAATTTAAAGGTGTTATTTTACAAAAAGTTTTTTAAAAGGTGTTATTTCACCAAATGACCCAATTTAAAGGTGTTTTTTTTTACAATTATTTCCATATATAACTAAAAAACTGGAGATAGGTTTTTGGCATCCAGCCAGTAAAAACTTGGTCACATATCATGGACATGAATCAGATTATGAATATTGCGGGTGCGTCCCCTACTGAGTGACAACTTCCTAGGCCCAGATGTAGTGAAAAGTATGCAAGGTTCGTTAGGTCGTCCCCTACTGAGTTGTTCACTTGATATTGCTGTTATGTTTATGCTTGCAACCCTATGCAATTTAAATTAATTTTTACTTGATTTGTTGTGCTTTTGTGTTCTAGGTTTTCACTTTCACATTGATAAGTTAATATTTGATGCATATTTTACCCCCGATCCCGATTGATTTTTAGCTCTAATGTGGCTCTTTTGAGCCATTTCTACTAAATTTTGCTATTTCGAGTGCTTTTTGTGTTCTTTATAAGATTTTACATGAATCGTGATTTATTGTTGTTTTCCATGCCTTTTGAAGCATTTGAAGAGTTAGTGAAGAGTTTGAAGTCATTTGGGAAGCCTTGATAAGGATTAGGAGTATATTAAAAAAGCTTTTAAAAAAGTAATTAGAAGAAAACGAGCGAAGAAATCAAGAGACGAAGCACCTGACGTTCCTCCCGGGTCGAGATAGCACGCCCGGGTAAGGGTGTTTTACCCGGACTCGGGCGGGCTGCTCTGGAGGCCTTTTCACGTGTTTTCTCCTTGTTTTGGGCTTTATTATATAATTCTTTTTACTCATAAACCTATGTACCAAAATCATTAACATAAACTCTAGTTTTTAACCCTAGCTTTCTCTTTCTAAGTTGTGAACAATATTCATTCATTCAATTCAATTCAATCGAGGTTCTATTCAATTCTTTTTAATCATTCTTTAAATAATATTTTTAGTTTATACTTTTGTTTTAGTTTATGTTTTTAATTCTTAGTTTAGTTCTAGTTTATGTGATTAATTTTTACGCCCTAGTATTTATGTTCTTGATTATTTTCATAGACTTTAATTAGTTTATTAGTTTTAATCATGTTTTTAGTTTAGTTTTATTTATTTGATTTGTATTTTATGTTTTTAGCCATGAGTGAGTAGTTTCCTTTCTAGGGCTAGGGGATCTATGAATCGTTTCTGATGTTTTGTTCTTGATTGTTTAATTTGACTGTTGATGTTCTTGAATTCCTATTGTCAATTGGTATTGCTGTCAGTAAAATTCTGGCCAGGTTTATTTGTTAGTCTGATATTGTCGAAATCGATGCCGAGAGGTAAGATTACCACAATTAGATCATAGGGATAATAGGCAAAACGAGTCTGAGTGAGCGAGAGCCATTAGAAGAGTTTTGAAGGAGACTAGATTCGAGAGAATTAGTGAGCCTTAGTTCAGGGAGTCAATAATCGGTTAATTAATTGTGATGCAATTCATTGGTTGATCTGTATTGAACCGACGTCCTAGGCTTAGTTATTGAAATAATTTATTGTGTTTAACTCCGTTCATAGAAGTCATTAACTTTTTAGTCAAAACCCAAGATTCAAAGGCCCTTTACGGTGAAATAATTTTTTGGAATTAGTAGAGTTACTTGCTTCCCTGTGGATACGATCCCTACTTCCCTGTCTACACAGTTAGAGTAGTAGGTTATTTTTGATAGGTATATGACTGTCCCTACCACACATCATCTCAAAATCGATATGGTTGTTTTTAGGCAGCGACTTCAAATGGCGTTCTTGCGATCCTTTCATTCCATGTTAGATTAACAACAACAACAAATAATATCAAAGTAGAGAATTTGAATAATTACAAACCTATTGTATTACGGAGCATTCATATTTATAAGCTAAGTATTGCATCGATCGGTATGAATATATGATAATGTATTCACAATTCCACGTCATAATATATTCCAACTACCTACCAAAAGTTACAGAAAAAGAAGTATTAGAGCTCTAAAAAAAAGGTAAGTATTCAACCAGACGAATTGACAAATGATGATGACATAATTTAGTAATTGAGATCTAACCAAAGTTTTAAAAAAACAAAGGTATTTACATAAAAAAATATAATAATAATAATAAATAAATAAATAAAAATGTATTAGAATGCTCTCAATGGAAACCAAAACGTTATTATAGAGTCAAACTAATTGTTAGCCCAATAAGCAAAGTCATTAAGAATTTCTTCAATAATCAAAGTCATTCAGAATTTAAGATATTTTCCCTAAGAAAAATAAAAAAAGAAGAATTTAAATACAATTGATAATTAATTCCACAAATATTAAAAGTTTAAAGTTTACCTATCCATTATCATTGATGAATTTTATTGTACGCATATCAATACAGCAAGGACTTTTAAAGATTACCTTGCCTTCAATCCATAATTTCCTTACCTGAACCACATAAAAAAAGAATACAAATTAAATTAAAAAAAAAAAATCATGTTTTGCTTTTCATGAAACAGGCCCTTCAATTGAACTATAAATTTAACAACTGTATTGATATGAGTATTAATGGTCAACCATAAGTCTACCAGATACTAAACCGAGTGTTGCTCTCTTTTAAATAATTAACCATATCATGCCCGCTTGTGCCAATTAGTGTTAAAGTCATATGCAAAGTATGTATTAATTGGTGTTATAAGTTTATAACTAATAAAAATTCTACACTAAATATATCTTTTTTTAAAAAGATGAAATAGTAATATTTTCAATTACACGTAGGTAGAAAATTATACATCATTATCACTTGTATTAGCCATACGTTATACGAGGTTGCATTACCAAATTAATCATGTAAAATTATAATACGACATGCAGATTATTTGCTGCTCCATTGCTTTCCTCTTAGACAATTAAACATTATAAATATCGAAGTAGAGAATTAGAATAATTACAAATCTATTGAATTATGGAGTACTCATATCTATAAGCTTTTAAACAATTAAACATTGAAAATATCAAAGTAGATAATTGGAATAATTACAAACCTATTGTATTACGGAGTATTCATATTTATAAGCTAAGTATTGCATCGATCGGTAAGAATATATGATAATGTATTCACAATTCCACTTCATAATATATTCCAACTACCTACCAAATGTTACGGAGAAAGAAGTATTAGAGCTCTTAAAAAAAAAGGTAAGTATTCAACGAGACGAATTGACGAATGATGATGACAAACTTTAGTAATTGAGATATAATCAAAGTTTTCTTAAAAAAAACTAAGGTATTTATAATAATAATAATAATAATAATAATAATAATAATAATAATAATAATAATAATAATAATAATAAATAAAAAAATAAATAAATAAATAAATAAATAAAAATGTATTAGAATGCTCCTAATGGAAGCGAAAGAATCGTTAATTATAAAGTCAAACTAATTGTTAGCCTAATAAACAAAGTCATTAAGAATTTCTTCAATAATCAAAGGCGTTAAAAATTTAAGATATTTTCCCTAAAAAAAAATAAAAAAAGATGAATATAAGATATTTTGAAAAAAATAATTGTAACTTCCCATGTACACAGTTTGTATCAATTGGGATTACCTACACCCGGAGCACCTTCCTCTAGGTGCTCCGGGTGCTAAACACTGCGTTTTGCAGTTGCCAAAAACTGCAGCAGCAAACTGCTATAAATACGCAGTTTGGTGCGTTCTTTTTTTTTTTTTTTTTTTTCTCTTCATCCTCTCTGGTTCTCTCTCTTTTCTCGAAAATCAAAAACAATTCTCGCGTCTAAGGTTCCTCTCTAATTTCAAACCCTAGAATTTCAATCATGGCAGATTCAACAGAAAATCAAAGAAATACAAATCAAAACAACACAAAAACATACAAAGATCTACAAGAAGTAATCAATGAAGATTTTACAGAAATTTGTAAGCTATAATTTTCGTCAAATTTTTCATATTTTCATTTAATAAACATTCAAAAAGTATCAATTAGAGTTCAGAAATTATTGTTCTGAAATTCTGCATATATGCTGATGAAGATTCATAAATGTTCAGAAAAAATGAATTAATGTTCAGAAATTAAATTTCTATATTAATATGTTGTTCTGATCTTTTTCATAAAAAAGCGCTAACAGTAGCACATTGAATTGTTGGTTGTTCCTTTCTCGACTAGTAATTTGATGTAATCTAGTTTTCTGATCCTTTTCATAAGTAAACTATATTCGGCATATGCTGATGAAGATGCATATCGATCAGAAAAAAGGAATTAATGTTCATCATTAAATTTCTATATTATATGTTTTGTTTCTGAACTTTTTCATAAAAAAAACAAAAAATAAAAAAATACTAAATAAAAAAAAAAACAAAAAAAACAAAAAAAAAAAAAAATAATAAAAGAAAAAATAAAAAAAAAATGCAAACAAAAAAAAAAACAAAGAACACACTCTCAATCAAAAAAATGAGAGGACCTCCCGTCGCCAACAACAAAACAACGCACCCACGGACAAAAGAACAAACAAAACTAAAGCAAACAAAACACCCCCCACCCCAACCCCCAACAACCAACTCGGTCCCCACACCCCCCCCCTACGTTCCCCCCCCCGCACACCCAACCTTACCCGCCCTCCCCCTACCCCCCACGCTCCCCTCGCCCACCCCCCCCCCCCCCCCCTCCCTCACCCCCACACCCCACCACCACACCCCCCCCCCCCCCCCACCCCAAATCCGCCACACAACTACCCCCTAGAGCTGAGGATAATCTCGGCAGGCAAAGGAAACTAAATAGTAAAGCGAATTGTAACTGTGTTGGTGCAATCGGATGTCCCCCCCCCTCCCCCTTTCATCCCCACCCCCGCCCTTTATGCTTACGTAGCGTCCTTAGGGTGAGGGCGGGTGGCAATCTGGTTAGTGGTGTGGATGGGTGGCCAGGGGGGGGGGGCTACCCAAGACTCTGAACATTACAAATTGAATTGTTGTTCAATTTCTCTTGTAATTGATGTTAATCATATTCTGAACTTCTTCATAAACAAACTATACAAAAAAACACTTTGCTGCGGCCCATTTGCTGCGGTTTCTTCCATTCATCTAAAACGCGCAAATAATCGGCAAAAAATAAAAAAAAAACCCGCCCTATTATTTGCTGCGGTCTTTTAGAAACGCAACAAATAATAGTTTGTGCTGCTTTTTTTTTTCCATTTGCTGCGTGGGTTTAATCAAGCACAAATTAAATTACCAACACACAATTATTCAACTCATTCCTTCTGTCTATACGAATTTTAGTGTTCCCTCCCTTCATCACTTTTCCTCCTCATTCACCATATCTTCTTTCTTCGTCGTCTTCCTCCTTCTCCTTCTCCTTCCTCGTAAACCGCCTGCTCCACCACCACCAACACTCCACTTCTCTCTTCTTCTCATTCGATCCTCTCTCACTCAATATAAACTCTCTCCACTCTCTCACTTCGCGCTTGAAGCTGGGTGAATTCGTGAGTTTTCATCAAAACTGTCGAATTGGAGCTTGAAGCTTCAATCAAAATCTGCTGGCTAACCTCCAAACGAATTCCGTGGTTTGGGATTCTCTCTCTCATCTTTTCTCATTTTTAGGGTTTTTAATTTCTAGGTTTAGGGTTTTGATTGTATTTTATATCTGGTTTTCGATGAAGCTTGAAGTCTATCCAGTCATTAGGTTGTTGATCTGTTTGATTGTTTTAATTTGTTTAGGGTTGTCTGATGTTTTTATATTGGTTCGTTAGCTTGAAGCTTCCAGTCGAAAGTAGGTGGTGTTTATTGTGTTTTTGTTGATTGTTTAATTTTGTCCTGGTTGAGGTTGTTGGGGGATCTGGGGGCTCTTGTCGGTGTTCGTGGCTGAATCTGCTGTTGTTCTTGCTGTTGCAACGCAGTCTGCTGTTTTAGGTTGGGATTTCTCTTCTCTCTTTACCATACATGAAGATGAATTTTCAATGATTGATGGTGGGTTATTCCTTTGAGTAATTCCCACAATGAAAATTGCTTTTGTATCTTACCTGCCAAGGGCTATCTCCGTAGTCTGAGCCATGGTCCACTTTTTAGCAGTTTAGTACAAGAGCCTTTCCTATTGCTGCAATAGTGAGCAACGGATGTCTGTCTGTCTCAGGAACATGGTAACTTGGTAATAGCTGGAGAAGATTTGGGTGGGCTGGCAGAAGAATGATTACATACGGTTAAAATATTTGACTTAGTTTTAATTATAAACTGGAAAGCCATTGATATCAATATTTTTTAGAGAAGATGCATTGTTTCTTCTATGATTCTTTGCTTGTGCATTGCTTTTTATGTTTCTATCACTGGACTCCTTGTCGCTTGACACTCCATCTGGTTGTGACATGTTATCCTCTGTGATATTGTAATTTATTGAATTTGACATACCTCATTAATTTGTTGTCAATGTACTGGATCATATGCTAGTGCTTACCCTCTTATTTAAGTGCCCTTAGTTTGAGATATCTCCAGCTGAATGTTCCTTCATTATGCATCATGTTATTCTACAAAATTTGAAGTGCTCTCATGCTAATGATGTAGATATGCTACTGGCTTATCACTGTTCAGTGTCGTGTTTTTCTTCCACCATGACTTTTATACGGTGTGAATATCTTGTACAACTTGTGAGTGGTCTGAAAGCAATTGTGGAGCTGTCATAATCTAACACAAAATTATAAAACAAACTAATAGTTTGGTACACGCTTATGTGTCGTCTCATATTTTCCATTAGTTTGCTTCACTCGATTTGGATGGGTGCGAGCATATTGAAGGTTGGATGGATGTGTCTGAAGAGATCTACGACCAACGTTGTTTGAAGAACAAGGCGAAGTGAAGATTACATTGAAACCGCATCGAAAGCAATGCAATCCAAAGGAAGTTCGTGTCGCTCCTTACCTTCAGAGTAAGAATTATTATTAAAAACTTATGCTGTATTCTTTTTGTACTTGTCTGCAATTGTCTTGAACCTGTCATGCTCCTTTCCGTCAATCGGTATCAACTGTGCTTTTTAAAACAATAAATGAACAAAGTAAACGTTGTGCATATAGAATTTGACTAAAACCGCAAGTGATGTCATTGACAATCGTTTGTTATCTATGTAGTACACATTGGGTGCTATTGATAGTGTCACTTCCACATACACGGTGTATGTGTCATAGCTTGTCGTACGGAGCCGCCCCGTAGTTATGATCATGACTTGGGTGAATAGGTATGATCATAACATCTTACTATGCTTTACTATTTAAAGTGGTTCATTTCTTTTTTATTTTGACATCTGATATACATTGTTATCAATATGCGAAATGAAGAAAGTAAGAACAAGCACAAAGATTCCTACTTGATATCAATTAAGGTAAATGATAAGTGTTGCTTAATTTCGTTACACATACAATATAGTTAGTACCGATTTTGATTTTTCCTTATTCTTATCCGTTTTATTATGCAATTAGTGTGCACAGCAAGAAAATGGTGTCGACTGTGGGTACTATGTCAGGAGTAACTGTGTGACATCATCGCAGTGCACGGAGAATGGTGATTTGCAAACGGTATGTTACAAATTTTTCATTCGTACAAAAATTTACTTTAATAATCCCGCTATATTATCTCAAACGGAGGTCAATACCCCAGCTAAACTCCTTCACTTAAACATTGAGAATGTTTATTATTTGGTCTTCATAGTCTGATTATGTGGTTGGATTTTGTTGGATTTTGTGGAGTTGAGGAATTGTGAAGTTGTGAATTTGTGGTGTTATCGGTAGACGTGGGCAGTTGCTGTGATGTGTAGCATGAGTGGTTTTTTGTCGATGCAGGTGTATAATCAACATAATTAGTTGATTGGGCATGTCCTAATTTAGGGGAGTGCTGCCCAAATTTACATTGATATTTAGGGTAACCTCTTTCTTTCATTCTTATTGGATTTCAGATTATGAGGACGTCGAAAACAATTCGGGATGGACCTTTCACTATTTCGAGATGACGAGTTCGCGACAAGCTTGCTAATTTCCTTACAACATATTGTTCGTGATGACAAAGTATTCTTCGTAGTATGTGAATGTAACTAAGAACCATAATTAGCTAGTAATTTATGAACTAACGATGTACTCGACATGTATAACTAATAATTTACTTAAGTGATGGTTATTTAATTGGCGTAGTTGTCGTTGCGTTGATTTATATATATTGTAGATTTTATTTTATTATGAAATCATTTTGTCTTTCCATTTTATTTTTTTATTTGGTTTATTGTAGCCACAAAATAACCGATAATTATTAGTTTCATTTGTCTCCCGTTCTCTCGAATGCATAACGCCCCCTATTTTGGAGGAAAGAGTTATTTGCTGGGTTCATGTAAGAACCGCAGCAAATAACCTCTTTCCTCCAAAAATCAGGGGGGTTATTTGATTGCTGCGGGGTAAAGAACCGGCAATAAACCATTATTGCTGCGGATTCTCCCGCAGCAAATAAGAAGGTCTTATTTGCTGCCCCCTTATTTGATGCGCCCAAAAACCGCAGCAAATAAGGGGGTTTTACCCGCAGCAAATGACCTTTTTTCTTTCCACTAGTGAAATTCTGAACATTCGCAGAAAAATGAATTGTTGTTCAGTTATGTTCTTCTAATTGTTGTACAATGAGTTAGTGTTCAGCTTATAATTTTAATGTTTTCAATTTTTGCAGATGATTCAATCCAAATATTGTAAATGAAGCTGATGAAACGGAATTGTTGAATGTAAAAGTGAACAATGATGAAGAAGCATTTGATTTGTATAACAAACAGTTATTTCTCTTGTAATTGATGTAATCATATTTCTGAACTTTTTCTGTAAAAATTCTGAGCATTCAAAAAAATGAATTGTTAGTGGTACACGAGCTCTTTTGGATCTATATGTAATTCAAATTAATATTTCAAATAATAACATAAATGTTCAACTTTAAAACAATGTTCAAATAACAACTTAAGTTCACAAAAAAACTATATGATCCAAAAAACATCATTGGGTCAATGGTC
>PYUH01000959.1:143257-163506 GCA_016808085.1 Suaeda aralocaspica
TAAGAACAAGCACAAAGATTCCTAACTTGATATCAATTAAGGTAAATGATAAAGTGTTGCTTAATTTCGTTACACATACAATATAGTTAGTACCGATTTGATTTTTCCTTATTCTTATCCCGTTTTTATTATGCAATTAGTGTGCACAGCAAGAAAATGGTGTCGACTGTGGGTACTATGTCATGAGGTACATGTGTGACATCATGCACTTGACGGAGAATGGTGATTTGCAAACGGTATGTTACAAATTTTCATTCGTACAAAAATTTACTTTAAATAATCCCGCATATTATCTCAAACGGAAGGTCAATACCCCAGCTAAACCCTTCACTTAAACATTGAGAATGTTTTATATTTGGTCTTCATAGTCTTGATATTGTGGTTGGATTTTGTTGGATTTTGTGGAGTTGGAGGAATTGAAGTTGTGAATTTGTGGTGTTATCGGTAGACGGGGGCAGTTTGCTGTGGATTTGTGTAGCATGAGTGGTATTTTTTTGTCGATGCAGGTGTATAATCAACATAATTAGTTGATTGGGCATGTCTAATTTAGGGGAGGTGCTGCCCAAATTTACATTGATATTTTGGGTAACCTCTTTCTTCTTCTTATTGGATTTCAGATTTGAGGACGTCGAAAACAATTCGGGATGGACCTTTACTATTTCGGAGATTGAGAGGTTCGGACAAGCTTGCTAATTTCCTTACAACATATTGTGATGACAAAGTATTTCTTCGTGTATGTGAATGTAACTAAGAACCATAATTAGCTAGTAATTTATGAAACTAACGATGTACTCGATATGTAATAAACTAATAATTTTAACTTAAGTGATGGTTTATTTAATTTGCGTAGTTGTCGTTGACAGTTGATGTATTATATATATTGTAGATTTTATTATTATATATGAAAATCATTTTGTCTTTCCAATTTGTATTTTTTTATTTGGTTTATTGTAAAGCCAACAAAAAAAAACCGAAAAAAAAATAAAAAATTAATTTATTTGCTCCGGTTCTTCTCCTCAAGCAGCAAATAACCCCCCTGATTTTTGGAGGGAAAGAGGTTATTGTGCTGCGTTCATGTTAAAGAACCGCAGCAATAACCTCTTTCCCTCCAAAAATCAGGGGGGTTTTGCTGCGGGGGTAAAAGAACCGGAGCAAATAAACCATTATGCTGCGGTTCTCCCGCAGCAAATAAGAAGGTTCTATTTGCTGCCCCCTTATTTGATGCGCCCAAAAACCGCAGCAAATAAGGGGGTTTTACCCGAGCAAATGACCTTTTTTCCACTAGTGAAAATTCTGAACATTCAGAAAAAAAATGAATTGTTGTTCAGATGTTCTTCTAATTGTTGTACAATGAGTTAGTGTTCAGCTTATAATTTTAATGTTTTCAATTTTGCAGATGATTCAATCCAAATGATTGTAAATGAAGCTGATGAAATGAATTGTTGAATGTAAAAGTGAACCATGTGAAGAAGCATTTGATTTGTATAACAAACAGTTATTCTCTTGTAATTGATGTATTCATCTATTTACTGAACTTTTTCGTAAAAATTCTGAGCATTCAGAAAAAATGAATTGTTGTAGATGGTACACGAGCTCTTTTGGATCTATATGTATAAATTCAAATTAATATTCAAAATAATAACATAAATGTTCAATCTTAAAACAATAATGTTCAAATAACAACATTAAAGTTCACCAAAAAACTATATGATCCAAAAAACATCATTGTTCAAGGTAACTACACCAATGTTCAGTTCAAAAACATAAATGTTCAAAATAAAAATATAAATATTCATTTATCTAAGCACTGAATCAATGTTCAGTGATAAAAAAATTAATGTTCAAAACAAAAACATGAATGTTCATTTTACATAAGAACAACCTTAACGTTCAGTTAAAAAACATTAAAGTTCAGAACAAAAACACTAATGTTCATTTTACCTAAGCACTGGTAGTTCAGAACAAAAAAAAAAAAATTTAAACTGTCGCGCGTGTCTTACACGCGCCCGGGAGCACCTAGAGGAAGGTGCTCCGGGTGCACCTAAGAATTTGCGAGTTTGTATGACGTGATTATGTAGAACATATATTTATAATTTTTTCTATAGGATAATAGTTATAGAAGGTTTATATTGCTCATAGATAATTTTTATCCAATTATATATTTTTATAAGGTGTGTAAAATATTATCTTTTTTTATTTTTTTTTTTCAAATAATTATAAATAAAATTGTACGTGGCGCTGTAAAAACTCTTCAAAAAAGCCTACTTATTCTATGTTTTTATAAAGTGTGTAAAATATTATCTTTTTTTTGTTAATTTTTTCAAATAATTATAAATAAAATCTTACGTGGCACTCTAAAAACTCTCCAAAAAAGCCTACTTTATATATATTAAATTAGATTTGTTTTTACTTTCAAAGTCTTAGCTCAAAGTAATTATTAATTATTCCTAATATAACTAAAGCTATTGAGAAATTCTGACTTTAAACCTAGTTTGTGTCACACGTAGTACCTAGGGGTGTCAATTGGTGTTGGCGTGCAGATTAAGGTTGAACTAATAAGGTTCAGGATATTTCAGTTCAATTTAACTTTGGTTGTTTTGTCCCTTTGGTACAATTCAATTCAGTTCAGGCCATTTCGAGAGCAGGTCAAAACAGTCTAATAATATTTCGGGAACAATTCAGTTTAGGCTCGGACCATTATGGTCAGATTAACTTCGGTTCAATCTAAAATGGGTCAAGTAAAAGTAACTTAGAAAGATGTCATGGTTTTTTTCGTTCATGGTCGGGTTATTTCGGACTCTCGTGGGAACTTTAATTTTGTCTCTTTGAATGTAAGTTGAAAATTATGTGATAAATATCCTTATAATAAACTTTTTAGATATATTTTAGGTCGAATAATATGTCTTTGTACTTCATATTAATCATGTTTCCAATTGATTTTTGTGTAGTTGACACATACAAATTAAATAACTATTTAATTAATATATTTAAAAACTTCCACATTTAAGTTTAGATTGATTCCAATATACAATATAATGTGCCACTTTAATTAATTTTGAAAAAAATAATTAAATTACAAATGATTATACGGTAAAATAAAGATTTATTTTGCATAAGATTGAGCTTTTGAGTCATATCAATTAAGTTCAGGTTGGGTTAGGTCAAATGAACAAACAGACTGCTTAATATTCAGTTCAATTCAGTTTGGTTCGTCCCTTTTTCAAGTTTTGTACAAGTTAATTTCAGTTTGAGTCATTTTAGATCAGTTCATTTTCAATATGTTCAATGTAGTTCAATCCATTGATTTATTGGTCAATAACAGTTTTGGTGACTTTCCGTTCAAGTCATTTTCTGATTATAGATCACTTTCAATTCAAGTTATTTCAGTTCTGGTCAAGGAGAATTCAGTTAATCTAACGAATTGTAACCCAATCTGACACCCCTAGTAGCACCCAACTCGACTATTCTGTTGCCGGATGCACCTAGCACATTAGGTGCACCCGAGCCATAGTTTACTATGCATAATTAAGCAAGCAAGCTTAGATATACATTAAGATAGGTAAAAGGTCGTGATCAAGGTGTGGTGTTGCCAAATCTGAGTGGTTCCCACAAACTACAAAAATGAAATTAACAAAGAATGTGAGTTAGTTAGTATTGTAAAACAAACTATTTTTCATTCATTCCCCCACCCAACTAGTTTACTCACTACTTACACCTTCCACAAATATTACTAACAGAATTCTAGTGAAGTGGACGCCAAGAAAAGAAGCTTTTTCATTATATATTTTTTTCATCTACATGTCAATTGTCCCCTCTTTTATTCTCTTAGTAGGTACTTATATTTTATAACTACCTTTTTTTTTTTTAGATACTTTAATTGTCTACCACTATAAAGCTAGCATATAATTCCATCTTCTTATTAGTTTAATGTTGTTATAGTATAAAATCTTGCTATATCACTAGTACTCAAGGAAGTTCTAATGGCGCGCAGTGGTGATGGGATGGTGGTTGTCAGTAGGAGGGCGGAGATTGATACAAGGTCTCCGTTTAGATCGGTGAAAGAGGCGGTTTCGCTGTTTGGTGAGAGGGTTTTAGCTGGAGAAGTTTATGCTAACAAAATTAAGGAGGTAATGTATCCTTCTTAATTACTATATAATTTGTCAAAGCATCCAAACTGTTGGTTAGTTGAGGTTTTGTTTTAGTCTCTATACTTATTTTGTTTTAACATATGATAATGACGTTAACTATTTATAAGATATCTTGGTTTTGTTGTTGTTTTTTTTTTTATATTTATAAAAGAACAAATGAATACTTAAAATGATTGATGTGTGTGTTGTTGTCTGTGTTCTATAACTCTTTTTTGTTTGATAGACAATAATAACGGAGTATATATTATTAGTTTGATTAATAGGATGCATGTAATGAAAAGCATGCATGCAAATATGCAATGATTTACTGATCATTGGTAATTTGGTTTAATGTGTTACTGTATTTTTGTGTGTTACTTTTCTTATAACCCACCGTACCTAGTCTAACAAAGTCCACTAGCTAGCTTAAAAGGGTGTAAACTACTATCACCCACCTTTGAGGGGTTAAATAATTTAATTGGTATGTAAGTTATATCACGCACACACGAACTATCTACCTTAACAACATACGAGCGATCTCTCGATTTTTTTTTTTTCAATATTAAACTAAGAAAAAGTATAATTTCTTGTCACTATAAAAAATAACTCATTGCGACCGAGTTAAATGACTAACTTAGAATTTACAAGGCCATATATAAAGGGAGTTAAAACATCAAGTAGACATAGATTATCACAATTAGTTAATCTTGATAATAATTATCAAATTTGGAGAGGACATTATGTCAATTACTTATGATCAATATGTGAAGATCTAGAGCTTTCCAGCGGTGTCCTTCCTAAATAGGTTTAAAATTTTGATTTCATAGCAATGCGAGACAAATATTTCCTACTCTTTCATAGGACAATAGATTGAAAAAGCAAAATTTTGTTAAATCATTGAGACATTTTGAAGAATAAGGAATGCTCCATACTATTCTAAACTGAAAAATGAATTAGATACTTCCTTTTTACCTTATCATTCATATTCAACACTATTTATACCTTAAATTTTGATCGTAGTATAATAATAGTGGTAAGATCAAGTATCAGCAAGTTATTGAAGATAAAAAAAAAAAAGGTTTTTCCACGTGTTGCCTCTGAAGTATTGAGTTTTCTACGTTGTGCCCTCCTGAATTCAAACTTCCACATGGTGCCCCTAAAGTTAAATTAGTTACTAAGCAATGACCTTGCCGTTAAACGGATATCAAGATCTCATTAATTGTTAGTTGCATGAGCCATAGTGCTCATAGTACTCGTTAATTGCAAGGAAAAATAGTAGATTATGAGCCAAGAGTAGAGGCGGCATATTAGCCACCGGATTGAGATTGAAATGGTGATAATTTTTACAAATAAGTCAAGTCTTACTAATTTAATGAATCTTAAGGACAACATATAGTAGTTTCAATTTGGGAGGGTACAGCGAGAAAACCTAATACCTCATTTGCACCATTTAGAAAAACCCAAAAAAAAAAAAGAAAAAAGTTGTATGGATTTAACGAGGAGAGAAGAACTTATGTGGATATTAAGGAGAAAGAATGTTGATTGTAAGTATTATGGAGTAGAGTCCAAATCTATTGTACCATAGTTTGTCCACCAACCAATCAATTTTATTGGTTGATTTAAAACAACAGAGTCTATGGCTTTTACGTTTAAAAGATTAAAATTTAATAAAACAACCAATCAAAAATAAAAGCATACAAGTAATACACAAAAAGTAGAACAACTTTTTTCCCTATCATTCATCTTTATAAAAAAATACTAGAAAGCCTTCTTATGAACATAAAATGTTTTGGTAACGAAACAAATTACACAACCGAACATAACGGAATATATACTTCGTAGTACGTTAAAAGAAACATAGGGTGTGGAGCGATTACAACACATTTAGGCATATAGTAAACTATAGTTTCATACTATTACGGGAGGCTTAGCTTCAATTCAGTAGTGAAGGAATAAAGTGTAGCAACTTAAGTAGAAAATGGTGGTACTTCTATGTTACTTAATCTGAGCTTTAACAAGGAATCCAATACTTTACTCCTTAGGAAGAAATCTCCAACATCAAACTTCTACATCATGGTTTAGCATGGAACTCTAATCCAAGCAAGAATCTAATATAGGTATCAAATTACATTTCACAATGTATTTAATCAAACGGCTATGTTTTTTTTAGTCAGACGCCTTTAATTATAAAAGCGAAAACTCATTATTTTAATTATTATAGCATATTGAAATTAAATGAAAATGTAAACATAGTTGATTGATTAAACAATGATAATGCCTTCATATGATTGACCTTGGTGAATGCAAGTAATTAAATTGAATAGTAATTGAATATATAGTGAGAGATAGATTGATTAGTTAAAGCTCGGAATTATGTGCTTATTACATAAGAAGTTTTTGTTAAAATATTTCAAGTCTTCAAGCGAAAGAAACAAGGCATGACCAAAACTTCTAAAGTAACACTAAAGCTCAACAAATTTGGTCACGTAAGATTACTAGTTTGTTCACTCCAACAACAAATATTAAAGGGCCTTTATTTTATTTTTGTTGCTTATGAACCCGGTTTTTTCTTGTTGATTAATGCTACATAACTTACCCCGTTGCCTTTCTATATATATATATATATTTAATCAAAATTAGGTTTCTTCTTAGTTAGACCTGTAATATAACAAATATTTAGATATAAAATTGGAATACTTTTTCTTACACTAATCCCTTAATTAAATACTCGTACATTTTTCCTCCCCTACAAACTTGGAACGTGTTACTTATAAAGATATACGTAACCAAAAAAATAAATGGGTTAGATGGTTAATCACAATTGTTTCAATGGAATGTTACATAGTTAATCCTACAATATATAGATACGCCCTTTATTTGAGCAAGTATATTGCATCGATCTAAATATAGTCGGAAGAAGTACGCATTAATTGAAACATTAACCATACAAAATAATTATGCATTGCATAATTAACTATGCAGATGGATGATGAAGCAAACAAGCAAAATGAAGAGGAAGAAAATCCAGAGCTAGGGAACATGACACAAGAGCTAGAAGAAACGAAGCAAAACCTTATGAAAGCCAAAGAAGAAACAATGGTGATGGCAACTTGCCTATCTTCACTAGAAGAGGAGCTCGAAAAGACGAAAAGAGAACTCCAAGAGCTTAAACTAGAGAGGGAATCAGAGAAACAAATGATGGAATTCGAGATTGAAGACCTTAAATTCGTCGAAGATCCACCACAAAACAACAACAACAACAATGTCACAAGCTTACAAAGAGAAAGAGAAGCAGAAAGAGTTGAATATGAGAACAAGAGATATGTTACATTTGCAAATAATGCAACATTTTCTCAAGTTTTAATAAATGATCAAAAACAACACATTAAAAATAATGGTCCCTCATTTTTGGAGAGACATCCTTCTCTTAAAAAGAAGAAAAGGCAACCTTTGATACCTTTGATTGGAGGTTTGTTTACAAGGAAGAAGAAAAGTTCTGAAGTTGCTTCTGCTTATACACCATAACTTGCATCACATGCATTACTCGAATTCGGGATTTACATGTATTAAGCATTTCTTTTACCTTTTTTGACGCTTACATTTTTTGTATTTCATTTTACTGTGTATTTTGTTGGGATTTTAACAGTATAGTATTTTAATGTAATGTAGTTGAAATAATTATACAACGGAGAATGAACAATAATAAAGCTAATGACAAGCACTAGCTTGTTTAATTTGGATATAAGCCAGTTGTAAGATGTAATCCTTACACCTTCACATGTGTGGGTGAAGGATAATTGTTCAAAAAACAGTCGTGTGGCCTTATTCAGCAAGAAACAGTAATACCATTAACTCTTGCACACATTTGTAGGGCCGGTGCTTGGCTGGCGCGAGCTGTGCCACCGCGCAGGGCCTCGTGATTTCAAAGGGCCTCAAATTACTAGATATATATTATTTGTAATGGATGTTATAACGAAAGTATTACTTAGCTCTTTTCCTCTATTCAAAGCCAACTGATTACATCAAGAGTAGCTTTTCCTCTTCTTCTCCTTTCTCTTAGTTCTAAAACAGTAAAACCCCCATTAATTCATCTTCACTTTTAGGTTTTCCTCTTTTTCTCCTTTCTCTTAGTTCTAAAGCATTAAAACCCCCATTAATTCTTCTTCACTTTTCCAATCTTAATCTTTATTATTTGTTCCATTACTCTTTAAAATTAAATTCCCATAGAAGGCAGAAGAATGTTGAACAAATTCCAATTCAACTGTTTAATCTTCAATTTTATCTATAAATTGAAGATTAATTCGAATAAATCATTGAAGCATTATGAGTTAGGAATACTAATACTATTAACACAACAACAAATTCTATGGCTTGGTAAGGTTTCAAACTTTTTTTGGTTTGTTAAGTTTTTCTTTTTTTTTTTCCTTTTTTTTTTCGGTCATCACTTTCTCAGTCATAATAGCTAATTGAATTAAACAACTGACTAGGGTTGCTATGCTACCGCCTACCGATCTTGGAAGAAACCTGTAATTAATAGAATAATTAATTTTTTTTATAAAAAAGTTAAATTTATATTCAAGGGTCTTCTATTAAAAATTTGAACAGGGCCTCCAAAACCTCGACCCCGGCCCTGCACATTGGTCACGTGCATCTCCCTTTTTCCCTTTCTTCTTCTGCGATCTTATTTTCCCTTCGTTTCATGAGGTCCTTGCTGTTGGCAAAGGAGTCTGAATTACAAAGAAAATAGGAAGCAATAATCATAAAAAAAAAAAGCAACTGATTACTTGTATTCCAATTCATAAACCAAACCTAATACAAACTTAAATAGCATAAACTATAATAACTAAAATAGAGAAATTAAAGGAGCCATAAACTGCACTAAGACCCACTAATAACATGACTCAGTAAAACAAGAAACGTAAAATGACAATATGCTATTATTTTGGCACTAATAAACCACTAACTATGACTTTGACTTTGAATAAATTAAGTATCACGTGTGTCCCTTGGGCGGCGAAGGTAAGGTTCTTTAAATTGGCTCTAATAAACTAGTGGTAATTAGAGTAAAATTAGCAAAATAAGGGTACATTGCGAATTAAATTGAAAGTTCAAAGACATATGGTGTATTTAAAAAACATTTAAAAAATTCCCTCGCAAATTTGCGACGGAAAATTCCCTCGCAAATTTGCAACGGAAAATTCCCTCGCAAAATTCCCTCACAAAATTCCCTCGCAAATTTGCGACGGAAAATTCCCTCGCAAAATTCCCTCGCAATCGCAATATTTTGCGACGGAAAATTCCCTCGCAAATTTGCGAAGGAATATTCCCTCACAAATTCCCTCACAAACGAACAACAAAATTTGACGGATTGTTGAATTTTTAATGTTTTACTTGCTTATTTGTATTTGTGCCTATGAACCTGTATGAACTGCCACGTTATGTATTCAAATCAAATAAGGACAATTTATATTTTCCGATAATTATATATTTCAAATGTAACATATGCATTGGATTGTATTTCCGGCTTACATTAAAGTTTAACAATGATAATAAAGGCACTAAGCTATGTTATATGGAACAAGATATCTATCTACACTTGCATCCCTTGCCCGGCGCCGCTGCCCTCATCGTCTGGTGAGTCCCGAGGCTGAATTTGGAAAGGTGAACAACTGTCGCTACCGAATCGACTCATCATCTGCTCCATAAACTCCTTCTGTGTCCTCTGCATTGCCTCAATCTCGGCTCGCATCTTCTCCTCAACCTCAGCCCGCACCTCCTCCCGCACCTTCTCCACATGTTTCTCTAAATGATCTTTCATTTGAGAAAACATAGATGGCGTGAATTGCTTCGATGATCCAGATCTCCTCGAAGAGCTGTAATACAGGTCTGCACCACTACCAAGACCCTTCACGCGACCTTTCTTGCTACGACCACCAGATGCCTCCCAATATAACTCATCGGGCGTTCTCTGACTCCCGTCACTGCTTGTTTCCTCAAGCTTCTTCTGGTAGGTCTCCTACAAAACACAATTAAAATTAAATTAGTTATACAGATTTGAAGTTAAATCAACCCAACAAACATTATAAACAATAAAAGCCAGAGTTAAGTAACAAAATAGATGGCTTATTTCAAGGTCAAACTAGCCTTTACATGTGTTTGAAGTTCAAATGGGCTCGAAATGGCTAACTAGCCTTTAGATGTGTTTTAGATTCAAATGGCCTTGAAATGGCTACAAATGTGCCCATTTTTCACATATCTCTTCAGCACAACCTATAAATAAGCCAAAACCCCAATTATGATGATTGATAAAGATAATATATAGTATTTCATGTGAGTATATTAAGAATCTAGGATACAACCTTTAAGCTAAAAAGACACATTGTTAAAAAATACATCTACAACAATTAGGATTTAAATTTTGGTTCACTTTAGATTCCATTTGGGCATGGATTAGGTGGTCGCGGTCCTGGGTTTGAGTTTCGGGGTGTTGCGATATTGTGCACGTGGTCGTGGATTTAAGGTGTGGGATTTTGATGGGTTGTTGTCATGGAGTCGCGATTAGGTTTTGATCGTGGTTTGTAGTTCATGGGTTGTGATCAAAAGCTGTGACTGTGGCAGGTGGTGGTGGATTGGTGGTTGTATGCAAGTATTTGAATACATACATACATACATACATACATACATACATACATACATACATACATACATACATACATACATACATACATACATACATACATACATACATACATACATACATACATACATACATACATACATACATACATACATACATACATACATACATACATACATACATACATACATACATACATACATACATACATACATACATACATACATACATACATACATACATACATACATACATACATACATACATACATACATACATACGGAATACATGTATGTATTTATACTGTTTTAATAGAAAATGAAATGACAAAAGCACCACTGTGAGATAGTTTTCCTAGTACCTCACTATGAGATGCTAGGGATTCCTCGTATGGCATTGGTGCTTAGGTCTACAAGACTACAAGTCTATAAGTAGGCAGGTATGTATATAGTTTGTACTCCATAGTTGGTTTTAAATAGTTAGTTATTTTCCTATGATCTTGTTGGCTACATGGTTTTTTCTTATACCAAGTTTTTATTTTGTTGACTCCATGTTGATTCTGATATTTTGTTAAATTACATGGTCATTTTTTTTTGTTTGCCTTTTGGGTTTTTATTCTGATTTTTATGAGTTTTTTCCTGCTTGGTTTTTGGTTTTTTGTTGTGGGTGTTGAAAATATTATATAAAAAATAATCACGACAATGAGGAGCCTTATAGTAGAGCACTAATAAATAATTTAAATCGAAATAGTGAAAGTTCGTACACTTTTTAATCAAATTCTAGTTGCTAAATGAGACCCAATAATTGATATACGTGTTTTATGTTGTGTTTTTCCCTCATTTTTGGTTGATTCTTGTGCTAAATAGTTAAGTTTGTGGCTTCGTTTTGATTAAATATCGTCATTCGATGTTAAGTTATGTTTTGGATCAGTTTTAGCATCTTTAGTTGACTTTTAGAACCTTTTCCGGTTATTTTATACTCTTTCGATTATTACGCGTTGTTTTCGGTTTGTTTTATATGTTACAGGAGCGTAATAGGGAGTTATGAAGTCGCTAGAAGCTAAAACGAGTCAAAATGTACTTATCTCGGGATGCGTGCCAAGTTACGAGAAGCTAAGAACAAGATTCGAAAAGATCGAGCGAAAAAATAATAAAAATCGTCAAAAGGTAGCTCGATTTAATAGATGCGGGCGCATAGGCCAAGGCGTCCCTGTTCTATCGCGGGCGCAACATAGAATAACAGTCTCAGAAGTCCCAAAATAGACGAGCTGCGGGCGTAGGGAAGGAACCAGGTTTGGTCGCTGCGGGCACAGGTTGCACGATTTGTGCTCCGCTGATTTCTTCCGTGCGGTTTTTGCTCGTGGGTTTATTTTAATTAAACCTAAATACTATATATACTTATTGTAAAGGGGGACGACTCTTACCTAGTTTTTATCATACTTTTAGACCTAGGAATCCAAAATTCACTATTCTCTCTAGAATTTTAGAACTAATTACTTTGTTCAACAACTCCAGCTTTCGATTAATGCAATTCAATCATTATTTTGGTAATTTCTTTCCTTATGCTTTTCAATTCCTTTAATTTCATGATTCTCCTTAGTTTCTTAGTTCTTAGTTTTGATTAATTTTGTTTCTTAATTTAGTTTTGTTAGTAGTTATTTTAGTTTTAATTCTAGTTTTAATTAGGTTTTTGTTCATGATCATGTTGTCTGATTTCAATTTTGTTTTTGTTCCCTTAATTATGAGTGAGTAGTCGTTTTCTCTAGGGTTAGGGGATCTATGATCATGTTTTGAATTTAATTTATGTTTTCTAATTAGTTCTTGGCTTCTAATTGAATTCCTATTATTGATTTCTAGTGATTACAATTAAATTGTGGCCAAATTTAGTTGTAAGTTAGGTTATTGTTGAAATCGAGGCCGAGAGGTATGATTACCACAATTAGACCACTAAATAATAGGCAAAAACGAATTTATGCGAGCGAGAGCGGGTAAAGGAGTTTTGAGGGAATCTAAGTTCGAGAGAATTAGTGAGCCCTAGTTCAATGAATGCCAATGAATTGATTAGTGAGCGTTAATTGAGTTTATTGATTGATCATAGTGAACCGATAGCCCTAGGTTCTCATTAATAGAGTTTAATCCATAATTTCCCGTCATTTCTCTAGTTTTATTCTTAGTCTTCTTGGTTTTAGAAATCATTTATCGAAATTTCCACCAAGGCCCCTTACACACTTTAGCCTTTTTAGAACTAGTAGAATTTAATAGCTTCCCTGAGGATTCGATCCCTACTTCCCTAGCTAGCTATATTAGTTAGAGTTGTTCAGTTATTTTTGAGAGGTGTGTGATAGCCTGTTCAAATTTTGGCGCCGTTGCCGGGGAAGGCAATTTTTAATTCTATTAGTCGGGTTTAAAGTGTTCTTTTATCTTTATTTTCGGTTTTATTTTTTTTACCTCAAGGAACCTTCACGTTCTTTGAGGTAGTTTTCATTTCGGTTTCGAGTTTCGATTGTGTGCAGGTATTAGGTTGCATGCCCGTTTGGATTGGCCCTGAACCGGAAAGATCGTTACATAAGAGGAGTCGTAGAAGGAAGTGGAGATCACGAAGAAGCATTCTTTCCGAACGAACACTGGTTGATTTGACACATTTATTTGCTGAGTTGAACATTTCCGATAGTTCAGATAAAGAAGAAGAGATGTCAGGATCACAGTTCAACGAGAATAACCCACCACGGGATGATGCACCGCCGCCGCCACCAACACAAGCAAGGGCCTTAAAAGACTGTTCTCAGCCGAGTTCTGCAACAGTGGGAGGTGGATACCGAGTTCCTGATATAGAGGCCTTGAATTTGGAATTGAAGCCAGCTTTGGTGAACATGGTTGAAAGGAATCAGTTTGCAGGCACAATGAAAGAAGAGCCGAACTTACATTTGAATAACTTCATTCAGTACTGCAATACAATCAAGTAAGCTGGTGTATCTCAAGATTACATACGACGTACGATGTTCCTATTTTCATTAAAGGAGAAAGCTCGATCTTGGTTGAATGGTATAAACATGGATACTATTAATAGTTGGGATGACTTGGCTCTTGCTTTTCAAAGGAAGTACTATACTCCGGAGAGAACTGCACAACTTAGGAGTCAAATTACGAATTTTAACCAAGAAACAGATGAAACTCTTTATGATGCATGGGAGAGATTTAAGGATTTATTGAGAATGTGCCCTCATCATGGACTTGAGAAGTGGTTTTTAGTGCAATCATTCTATAATGGCTTGGGTAATGAGAGTAGAACTTTACTTGATTCTGCTGCTAGTGGTCGATTTATGAACCAAGAAGTCAATGCTGCTTATGATTTAATTGAGGAGATTGCCATTCATAATTCTCAATTTGGTAATCCTAGAGGACATGCTAAGAGAGGAGGAAAACATGTGATAGATGAAAAATATGAGAGTTTGGCTTCACAAATCAATGCAATCCATGAGAAGCTAGACAAGATCAACACACCATCCTCCAATCCAATGACGGTAGCTGCAATGGCTGCACTTTCGGGAGCTACATATGTCTTTTGTGATTTATGTGGTTCTTTTGGGCATAGTATGCAAGCATGTCATAGTTCTATGGAGCAAGTATGTGCATTTTAAGCTTATAAGAATAACCCATTTTCCAACACCTACAATCCTGGTTGGAAAGATCATCCATACTTCTCCTACAAGAATACTAGAAATGTTCAAAATCCGCAGCAGCAGCCACATTTTGTACCACAGCAACAACAACAGGTTCAACGGTTTGCTCCACCTTAACCACCAGGTTCCAGTAGACCACCACCTCCAGCACCACTCACAGCACCTCCACAACCATCTAGCAATGAGATTTCAGAACTGAAGAATATGATGATGCAGATGCAGAAAGCCATGGAAGCTATGCAGGCCCACAATCGACAATTGGAGACTCAAGTAGCACAAATTGCTCAATCATCAGCACAAAGGCAACAAGGCCAACTTCCTCCTCAACCTGCTCCATCAAATGCTTCATCAAGCAATCCACCTCGTGATCATTGCAATTCCATTGCAACAAGGAGCGGTACTTACTATGAAGGTCCTAGAATGCCTGATGATGATGCTAACAAGGCTGCAGATGGCACAAAGAAGACTAGTTCGGTTGTTATTGAAGACCTTGAGGAAGTAGCTGCAGAAAAGGAGAATGAAGTGCCAAAGAAGAAGGAAGCATCAAAGAAGCAAGCTCTAGCTGCAGATTCAGTTACTGATACAATTCCTCCCTCAAAGGTACCGTTACCCTTTCCGAACAGGGTAACTAGGAGTAAGAACGATAATCACTTTCGTAAATTCCTTGAAATAGTTAAAAATTTGCAAGTTACTGTACCTTTCACTGATTTAATTACTCAAGTGCCTACTTATACTAAATTTTTGAAAGATATTTTAAGCAGGAAACGTGAGTTGAATGTAACAGAGACAGTTGCACTCACCGAGGAGTGCAGTGCGATCCTTCAAAACAAATCTCCTCCTAAGTTGAAGGATCCTGGCAGTTTTTCAATTCCATGCAATATAGGTCCTCTATTTATTGATAAGGCTCTATGTGATTCAGGAGCTAGTGTAAGTGTGATGCCCTTATCAATTTGTAAGAAGGTTGACATGGGAGAACTTAAATTTACTAAAGTTACTTTGCAGATGGCGGATAGAACTGTAAAATACCCTAAGGGTGTTTTAGAAGATGTACCTGCTAGAGTAGGAAAATTTTTTATTCCTGTTGACTTTGTTGTCCTTGATATTGATGAGGATGCTCATATACCCATTATTCTAGGTAGACCTTTCTTACCAACTGCAGGGGCCGTCATTGATGTTAAAAATGGAAGTTTAACTCTTTCTGTAGGGGATGACAAAGTGACATTCAATCTTAATAATGCAGTAAAAAACCCCATGATAGAGCAGTCGTGTTATAGGATCGATATTATTGGTGAAATTGTTTTGGATGACATGCCTCGATCCCTTACAAAGGATCCCCTAGAGGCCATTTTGTGTTTAGATGCTAATGCAGGTGAAGGAGATTCGAAAATTGATGCTATAGGCCATGAATTGAACAATGAGAAGATGACTTTAGAGGAGAGCCAAAGGTATCAATCACTGCCTTAACAATCATATGCCATCAAAGAGGTAACACAGCCCGAAATGAAATTAAACCCCTTCCCCCTAATTTGAAATATGCTTTTCTAGATGATGCCTAGATGTATCCAGCCATAGTTAGCTCTAAACTTACTGATAGTCAACTTGAAAAGTTGCTTGCTATGCTTAAAACTCACAAAAAGGCTATTGGTTATACACTTGATGCATAGAATTCATCTAGAAGAAGGATATAAGCCTTGTATACAGGGACAAAGGAGACTTAACTCTAACATGCAGGAAGTGGTGAAGAAAGAGGTTCTCAAACTTCTTGATGCAGGTATTATTTATGTTGTGCCAGATTCTCAATGGGTAAGTCCAGTGCAGGTAGTCCCTAAGAAGGGGGGAACAACTGTTGTGCAAAATGATAAAAATGAACTTATCCCCATTAGGGTTGTTACAGGTTGGCGAATGTGCATTGATTACCGGAAATTAAATTTTGCCACCAAAAAGGATCATTTCCCTCTCCCCTTTATTGATCAAATGTTAGAAAGGCTAGCAACTAATAAATATTTTTGCTATCTAGATGGTTACTCTGGTTTCTTCCAAATACCTATCCATCTTGATGATCAACCAAAAACTACATTTACATGCCCCTATGGCACTTTTGCTTACCGTAGAATACCTTTTGGTCTATGTAATGCACCTGCTACCTTTCAAAGATGTATGATGGCTATATTTTCTGAGTTCATAGAGTCTAGCATGGAAGTCTTCATGGATGATTTTAGTGTCTATGGTACTGAGTTTGATTTATGTTTGGCTAACCTAACTAAAGTGCTTAAAAGATGTGAACAGGTGAATTTGGTCCTCAATTGGGAGAAATGTCACTTTATGGTGATGGAAGGAATTGTCCTAGGACATCTAGTCTCTGAAAGAGGTATTGAAGTAGATAAAGCTAAAATCCAAGTTATTGAACAATTACCTCCACCAGTAAGTGTAAAAGGTGTTAGAAGCTTTCTAGGTCATGCAGGGTTTTACCGTAGATTCATCAAAGATTTTTCTGAAATTGCTAAACCCTTAACCCAAGTGCTATTAAAAGATGCCGAGTTTAAATTCACCGATGAATGCCTTGAATCTTTTAATTTCATCAAACAAGCACTAATCTCAGCACCAATCATTCAATCACCTGATTGGGAATTACCTTTTGAAATTGTGTGTGATGCTAGTGACTATGCTGTAGGTGTCGTGTTAGGTCAGAGGAAAGACAAGATTTTGCATGCTATCTACTATGCTAGTAAGATTTTAGGTCCAGCTCAAATTAACTATACCACAACTGAAAAAGAACTGCTTGCTATAGTGTATGCTCTCGATAAATTTCGCTCTTATCTTATAGGTTCGAAAGTTATTATTTACACTGACCATGCAGCTTTAAAGTACTTACTTGGCAAGAAAGAAGCAAAACCGAGGCTTATTAGGTGGATTTTGCTCCTTCAGGAGTTCGATCTAGAAATCCGTGACAAGAAAGGTGCAGAGAATGTGGTTGCAGACCACCTATCTAGGATTCGATATGAAGATGGGGAGATTTCAACTCCTATTGATGACTCTTTTCCTGATGACCATCTTCTAGCTGTGATTTCTAACACTCCATGGTTTGCTGATTATGCTAATTATGTAGTTGGAGGAGCGTTACCTCCCGATCTTACTCATCAGCAACAGAAAAAGTTTTTACATGATGTTAGGCGTTATTTTGGGATTACCCTAACTTGTTTCGTGAGTGTGCAGATGGCTTATATCGCAGGTGTGTACTAGATTGGGATGTCTATGGAGTTCTGCACCATTGCCACTCATCACCCTATGGAGGACATGCTGGGCCCGCCAAAACGATGTTTAAGGTATTGCAATCCGATTTCTATTGGCCTACGATACTAAAGGATGCTAGAGACTTTGTCATGTCTTGTGATTCGTGCCAACGGACAGGTAATATCTCAAAAAGACTTGAAATGCCTCAAACAGGTACTTTAGAAGTTGAAATCTTTGATGTTTGGGGTATTGATTATATGGGTCCATTCCCTTCTTCTAACGGTAATCGTTTTATATTGGTCGCTGTGGATTATGTTTCCAAGTGGGTGGAAGCAATTGCTTCTCCCCATAGTGATGCTAACACCGTTTTAAGAATGTTTAAGCAGGTTATTTTTCCTAGGTTCGGATTCCCTAGAGCTATCATCAGTGAATGGGGAACGCACTTTCATGAGAAAAGTTTGGATAAGTTGCTAGAGAAATACGTTGTTTACCACAGGACGGGATTGGCATATCACCCACAAACCAGTGGTCAAGTCAAGGTTTCAAACCGAGAAATCAAGTCCATTCTAGAGAAGACGGTTGCGAAATCAAGAAAGGATTGGAGTAGCAAGCTTCATGATGCTTTATGGGCGTATAGAACAGCGTTTAAAACTCCAATTGGCACTTCCCCATATAGATTGGTTTATGGAAAAGCGTGCCATCTTCCAGTAGAACTTGAATACAAAGCTTATTAGGCAATCAAGGAATTAAACATGGATGCTAAGCTTGCGGGTGAAAAAGATTGCTACAGCTGAATGAATTAGATGAATTTCGGCAGGAGCATATGATAGTGCCAAAATTTATAAAGAAAAGACGAAAAGATGGCACGATAAACGAATCATGAAAAGGGAGTTTCAAGTCGGTGATAAGGTTCTATTGTTTAGCTCAAGACTTCGATTATTCCCTGTAAAGCTGAAATCTAGATGGAGTGGCCCCTTTACAGTCATAAATGTTAGTAAATTTGGCTATGTTGAAGTTCAAAGTGAAAAGAGTGATATATTCAAGGTTAACGCTCAACAGTTGAAGCCATACTATGAAGGAGATGTCATCGGTTTGGTTGAAGTCATCCAACTCGATTATCCTAAGACAGCTTGATCACTAATGCAACCATGGTCAAGCTAGTGATCTTAAAAGAGCGCTCCTCGGGAGGCAACCTGAGCTTTCTATCCCTTCTTTTCTCTTTTTGCATGTTTTTGCGTGTTTTTTGTGTGCTTTCGTAGCTTAGTTTAGTTTTTATTTTAATTTTGTGAAGTCTAACTAAGGGTCTAAGAGTTTCATGCTTAATTGGGTTAATTAAGGAGAGTTTAAGAGTTAAAACGTGTTTAAGTATTGATTAATAATAATAATATATAATATAATTTATTAATTAGGGAAGAAAAGAAAAAAATCAGCAAAACATACCTCCAGAAGAAGGCTGCGGGCGCATCGCTCAAAAACCACCTTCCTCTATGCGCCCACATTTTAAAACAGAGAGTTGGTATTTTGCTGCAGAGGTGACCTGTGGGCGCAGCCCTTAAAGGGCGTTTGTTCCTTGCAGGCGCAGGCCTCCCCTACGCTGACTTAGTTTCTTTTTCATTTTTTTTCGCGCGGGCTTATAGTTTCACCCGTGTTTTTCTTTTTCGGCCCCCCTTATTATTATTATTATTATTATTATTATTATTATTGTTATTATTATTATTATTATTATTATTATTATCATTATCATTATTATTATTATTATTGTTATTATTATTATTATTATTATTATTATTATTATTATTATTATTATTATTATTATTATTATTATTATTATTATTATTATTATTATTATCATCATCATTATATCTTTTTATTGTTAATACTATTTTTATTTTTATCTTTTAATTTCCTAAACTCTCAATCTATCTTCTTCTTTTTCTCTCACACCATTAAAACCCCCAAACACCTTCAACTTCAAATCACCATAACTCACTCCATACTACTCCAAATCACTTCAAATTTTAACACAACACTCCTCTCACTACTCTAAACAACATCTAGGAGTTAAAATTTGGAAAAAAAAATCACGAATTGCATAACCTAGGGTTTGAAAATTCGAACTATTTTGGGCATGATTTTTGGGTTGCTTCTTCAAATTTCTTGCTCTCACTACAAGAAAACCTAAATTTTGCGACGGAATAATTCAGTCGCAAAAACGGTTAATTTCGTCGCAAAATGTAGTTTGCGACGGAATTCCGTCGCTAACGGTCCGTCGCTATTTTTTTTGTCGCAAACTCCATCATTCCGTCGCAAAATGTAGTTTGCGACGGAGTCATGCTTCATTTGCGACGGAATTTTCCCTCGCAAATTTTGCGACGGAATTTCCCTCGCAAAAGTCCGTCGCAAAATTTGCGAGGGAATTTTGCGACGGAATTTTCCCTCGCAAATTTTGTGACGGAATTTCCCTCGCAAAATTTGCGACGGAAAATCCGTCGCAAAAACGGTTAATTCCGTCGTAAAAAACTGACGGATTTTTAATGTTTTGATTGCTTATTTGTATTTGTGCCTGTGAACCTGT
>PYUH01000961.1:0-10522 GCA_016808085.1 Suaeda aralocaspica
CTTCTCTAATGACCTGGCATCGTGATAATAAAAGTAAACCTGGTACCTTAAGATATCCAGTTGATATAATTGCTTGGGAGCATTCGACAGAGATCATATGTGATTTCAAGTTAGATCCTTGTAAAGTTAGACTAGGATAGCAAGTGATGGTTTCAACCTTTTTCAAATTCAAGAAAAACCACAGTAGTATTTGGCCAGTGATACTTAATCCTTATAACTTACCTCCAGAACTAGTATGAAGCAGTCGAATATGATTCTATCAATGCTTACTCCTGGACCTAAAGGCCCGGTGATGCTATTGACATATATTGCAGCCTCTCATTGAAGAATTGAATGAGCTATGGGAAACTGGTGTTGAGACTTTTGATGCAGCAATGAAAACTAACTTTCAATTGCGTGCAGCTTGTTGTGGAATCAATGATTTTCCGATATGGAATGTTGTTGGATGGGGACTAAGGGTAAATTGGCATGCCCGTGTGTTTAAGGGTACACGTTCAAAATGGTTGACATTTGGTGGTAAGGATCACTATATGGGCCATCGTTGCTATTTGCCTAAAAAAATCATAATGAGGAAAGACAAAGCGTGTTTGACGGTAAAGTGGAGGTTCGTCCTCCTCCGGAACCAAGTTCAATTGATGATATCCTTGAGGAGCTTAAAGATCTTGAGAACTTCACTTGTCTCAGGATCCGCATGTGAAAACTAACATATCTCATGACAAGAGAGGTAACAATTGGAACAAGAAAAGTATCTTTTTCAAAATTCCATATTGGAAGACCTTCCGTTACGACATAATTTAGATGTGATGCATATTGAGAAGAACATATGTGACAATATTCTAGATACAAATATGAACGTGCAAGGGAAGACCAAAGATAATTTGAAAGCACGTCAAGACTTAGAAAAAATGGGAGTGGATCATCGTTGCACCCGGTAAAAGAAGGGGATAAATGGAACTTCCCCACGCTCCGCATACCTTTTCCCAAAAGAGAAGAGAACCTTTGCAATTTTCTAAAAGATTAAACTCTAGACGGTTTGCTTCAAATATATCTTTGTGTGTCAACTCTAAAGAATGTAAAATCTCAAGTCTAAAAAGCCACGATTGTCACGTAATACTTGAACATCTTCTTCCTTAGCAATACGTGGTCTTCTCGCTCCATTGTACGTGAAGCACTAATTGAACTATCAATTTTCCTTACCATATTATGTGCTAAAGTACTTGATGTGAAAGAATTGGAGCAAATAGAATCCCAAATTCCTATCTACTTTGTAAGTTAGAAAAGGTCTTTCCACCTTCATTCTTCTAACTTTCTCATTGTACTGTCGTTAAAGTTGACCTATTAAGCATGAATGTTCACGATGTAAAAATCCATCATCATCAAAGTTTCCTCTTCTTTTCAAAAGCTCATCTCCAACTAAACTCATCAAAGCTTTTGGGTCGCCGAAAGCCCTCTTTAAAGTTTGCAAATTCATAATTGATAAAGAAAAGACAGAAATCAGAAAATAAGAGTAAGTACTCATGGTGAGCATGAGAGAAGCTAAAGATAATCACCATAACCACTTCAGTTAAAATCAGTATGGTTTTGGTTTTGGTATGGAAAACAATGGTAAACAACTACACAATGCTCTAGCCAAATTAATTACATGAACACTATCAGAAAAACGAAAAGTTCATTTTTTTATTGCAGAAAAATATTGGTCTCTTGCAACTTGTTTACGTTGCCTGGATACATTGATTTTAAATAAAAATTAAACCTCAACCAGGCCCTCAATTTTGTATAGCAATCCTTCAATCAATCCATGATGCATTAACCATCTAGCCATAAAGCTATACCGATCTGCTGCCTCATCAATCTACAAATGGTAGCAAAACATAAGTTACATTGCAAGAAATAATGTTGAACTAGAAGTTGTACTATAGGAGTATAGGGTACTAGGTTACCAACCATTTTGTGTTGGGCGTCCCGCACCATGACCAGCTTTGCACTCAATCCGTCCAATAATTGGTTCTTTTGAGGGCTACTCTCCAAATAGTACAAAGAACATGCGCATTGTCTGCAAGAGTATACAATAAATACAGTGCTTATGTGACTAGTTCATTATCAAGAGTACGAATTTGTTAAGGTACTAATGTTGACGCCTTTATTATGGTTTGATTTGTTGATGTGAATCCTGAAGACAGGAAATAAGTGTGGAAAAATCTATTGAATGAAGAATGCTTCAAACATGTCAGTTAGCGTTGTCCTAGTCTTAAGCCTTAGTTTGAGATTGAATAAATCAGTAAATAGTTAGTCATGCTCCCTATTATTAGCCAAGTTAGTAGTATGTAAGCCTATATAAAGGCATGGTTTTATTCAGTTTTTATCAAAGGAATTCAAGGAATCTTTATCTCTGCATAGCATAATCTTTTTTTTCACTGTCTTTGTGTGTGTATACTGCCCTTTTCTCCTCTGTTTTTTTTCCAACAAATTCTGGTATCAGAGCCAGCCCCATTTCGTCCACAAAACAGCCTCAACCAGCCCCTCTCTCACACGTAAACAACTCCCAAACAACTCTCAAACATCCAAGCTTCCACCATGTCGAGTAATGGCTTAAACCCAAATGCGCAGCCGCTAATTCCAATCTTCAAAGGCGAGAAATACCACCTTTGGAGTATCAAAATGCAAACCATGTTTAAATCACAAGAACTATGGGACATTGTTGAAGGTGGCTACACCGAAGCAACTGGAGAGCCTGATCAAAGGCTGCGTGACAATCGAAAAAAAGATGCCAAAGCTTTATTCCTCATCCAATCTGCAGTGGATGATGATATCTTCCCTCGAATATCGTCTGCCAAGACATCCAAAGAAGCATGGGAAATCATACAGCACGAGTATCATGGCGATAAGAAGGTAATCTCCGTGAAGTTGCAAGCATTACGTTCCGAATTTGATCGTTTGCAGAAGACTAAGAAGGAGTCTATGCAACAATATCTCTCGAAAGTCTCGAGTATTGTTAATCAAATGAAGTCCTATGGTGAAAGCTTGACCAACGAAAGGATAGTGGGCAAGGTATTACGAAGTCTTGATCCTGATTTCAATGGAGTTGTTGTCGCAATCGAAGAATCGAAGGATCTTTCAACTTACACATTCGATGAATTAATGTGTTCTTTGCTAGCCCATGAATCCAGGTTCACGAAAAATGAAGAAAAAGGGGAGGAAAAGGCATTACAGGTGAGAAGTGAACCTTGCGTAAAAGGGAATGAGAAGGCAGAAGCTGCTAATCATAAAGGAGGCAGAGGTGGCATTCGAGGAGCATGTCGTGGACGTAGTCGCGGTAGAGGTCGCGGCTTTGGTGGAAGGCACAATGGAGGCTATAGTCAAAGTCCCAGAAGTAATATTCAGTGTTCTTACTGCAAGAAAATGGGTCACACCGAGACCAATTGTTGGAGTAAGCAGCGAGGAGAATCTAAAGCAAATTTCTCTGAAGCATCACAAGAAGAAAGCAACCTGTTCTTGGCTCATTCTAAGCTTGAACCAATGGAGCATGGAATCTGGTTCGTGGATAGTGGATGCTCCAACCATATGACAGGTGAAAGAAAATGGTTCAAGACAATTGACACTACAAAGCAGTCAATTGTGCGTCTCGGCAATGACAGTCAAGTCAAGGTGGAAGGAAGAGGCACGGTTGCAATTCCAACTTGCGATGGTGAGACAAAACTCATTCATGATGTTCAATATGTACCTTCACTTACTCATAATTTATTGAGTGTTGGTCAATTAATTAAGGGAGGATATTCAGTAATTTTTGAAGATGGCCATTGCAATATTCATGATAAAAATCACAAGATTATGTGCATTAAAATGACCCCAAATAAAATGTTTCCTCTAAATATTGCACATAATAAAATTACTCATGCACTCATTGCAAAAGGAGATAATGAATCAAGCTTGTGGCACTTGAGATATGGTCACTTGAATGCTAATGGGCTACGGTTGTTAGGCAAGAAAAATATGGTTCTTGGCTTGCCTAAAATCGAAACTCTGGAGTTTTGCGAAGGATGCGTGTATGGAAAACAGAGCAGGCCATCATTTCCTAGTGGCGAGTCTTGGCGAGCTTCGACTTGTCTAGAACTCATTCATGCTGATTTATGTGGACCAATGTCAATTGATTCACTAGGTGGGAGTCGCTATTTCCTACTCTTTATTGATGATTTTAGCCGCATGAATTGGGTTTATTTTTTGAAGAAAAAATCCGAAGCATTTGATCATTTCAAGAAGTTCAAGGCACTTGTAGAGAAGCAAAGTGGGTGTCAAATTAAGACTCTTCGCACCGATCGTGGAGGAGAATTTATTTCAGATGAGTTTAATCAATTTTGTGAAGATAATGGCATTCACAGGGAGCTCACTGCCCCTTACACGCCACAACAAAACGGAGTTGCCGAAAGAAAGAATCGCACTATTGTTGAGATGGGGAGAAGTATGCTAAATGCGAGAAATGTGCCAAAGAAATTCTGGGCTGAAGCCGTAGCTACTGCAGTCTATATTCTCAACATTTCCCCTACCAAGGTTGTCTATGATCAAACTCCATATGAGGCATGGAAAGGACACAAGCCCAAGGTCAGTCACTTACGAATTTTCGGTTGTATAGCTTATGCCTTAATTAATTCACGTACAAAACTTGATGAGAAATCACAAAAATGTATATTTGTTGGCTATAGCACTCAATCTAAGGCATACAAGCTATATAATCCTGTAAGTGGCAAAGTAATTATAAGCAGGAATGTCAAGTTTAATGAAGAAGCCAGTTGGGAAGATGCGCAAGTTGGTGCTCAATCGCCTACTGCATCTCTCGAAGAGGAAGTAACCACAGATGAGGAGCCTCCACCTAATGACAATGCTGTTCACACACCTCCTACCTCACCAATCAGAAGTACATCCTCAACACCAAGCAGTGAACAAGGCAGCTCATCCGATCATTCATCTTCATCATCAGACTCACCACCACGAAAAGTGAAGTCCCTAAGTGAGGTGTATGAATCATGCTCGTTTGCGTTGTATGTGTCAGAACCAACGTGTTACGAAGAAGCAGCTGAGAATGAGCAATGGAAAGAGGCAATGCTAGAAGAAATGAGTGCAATTGAACGCAATCATACATGGGAGTTAGTTGATCTTCCTCAAGGCAAGACTCCAATTGGACTTAAATGGGTCTACAAGGTAAAACATGATGCGGATGGCAGTGTTTACAAGTATAAGGCGAGGCTTGTTGTCAAAGGATATGCACAAAATCCAGGAATTGATTATGACGAGACGTTCTCACCTGTTGCACGCTTTGAAACAGTAAGAATGCTCTTGTCCTTTGCTGCCAAATTGAAGCTTCCAATTTATCAATTCGATGTGAAGTCTGCGTTCTTAAATGGGGACTTGGAGGAGGAAGTTTTTGTGTCTCAACCTGAAGGTTTCGTGGCAAGTGGGGAGGAACATAAAGTATACAAGCTAAGGAAGGCTCTCTACGGCCTAAAACAAGCGCCAAGAGCTTGGTACAAGCGAATTGATTCATATTTTCTACAAAATGGTTTTGTGCGAAGTAAAAATGAGCCAACTTTGTACGTGAAAGGGAGTAAGCATTCTGATTTCCTGATCGTATGCGTATATGTGGATGATATGATTTATTTTGGATCATCAAAAAATCTGATTGAAGAGTTCAAGTGCTCAATGACAAACGAGTTCGAAATGACTGATTTGGGTAAGCTAAAATATTTTCTTGGGCTCGAAGTGAATCAAGGTGAAGATGGAGTGTTTATTTCACAGAGGAAGTATGCTAAAGACCTGCTGCACAGGTTCCATATGCATAATGCAAAACCAGCTGCAACTCCAATGAATACAAGCGAGAAACTAAGGCATAATGATGGGACTGAAGCTGCGGATCCAAGCTATTATAGAAGCTTGGTTGGCGGATTGAATTATCTAACTCACACTCGACCTGACATCATGTACTCAGTGAGTGTTCTTTCTCGCTATATGCATGCTCCTACTATGCAGCATCTTGGAGCCGCTAAGAGAGTACTACGCTATATTGGAGGCACGCTCGAGTATGGTATTTGGTATGCACAAAGAGCAGATTACAAGCTCGTTGGGTTCAGTGACAGTGATTGGGCAGGCTGCCTTGATGATAGAAGAAGTACCTCGGGTCATACTTTCATCCTAGGGTCAGGAGCAATTTCATGGAGCTCAAAGAAGCAAGACATTGTAGCTCTTTCATCTTCTGAAGCTGAGTATGTGGCCGTTAATTCTGCGGCTTGTCAAATGGTTTGGTTGCGAAGACTATTGAGTGAAGTAGGCTGTGAGCAGAAGCAAGCAACGGAGATTTTCTGTGACAACAAAGCAACAATTGCCATGACTAAGAATCCAGCCTATCATAGCCGCACGAAGCACATTGACATACGCTTTCACTATATTAGAGCCTTAGCCGCAAAGAAGGAAGTTGAGCTGAAATTTTGTGCAACAAATGATCAAACTGCAGACATACTCACGAAGGCACTTTCCTTTGATAAACATACTTACTTTAGGCAGAAGTTGGGTGTGTGTAGCTTTGAAGCAAGGGGGTGTATTGAATGAAGAATGCTTCAAACATGTCAGTTAGAGTTGTCCTAGTCTTAAGCCTTAGTTTGAGATTGAATAAATCAGTAAAGTAGTTAGTCATGCTCCCTATTATTTAGCCTAAGTTAGTAGTATGTAAGCCTATATAAAGGCATGGTTTTATTCAGTTTTTAATCAATGAATTCAAGCATATTATTATCTCTTGCATAATCTTTTTTTTCACTGTCTTTGTGTGTGTATACTGCCCTTTTCTCCTCTGTTTTTTTTCCAACAAAATCTTCAACTTTTAATTTATATATATATTAGGGTGAGGATCCCATGATAACTCTCCAATGACCGTATTAGATACATTTAAAAGTTACAATCACTAATTAACAATGTATTATAACTAGTTATACCCTTAGTTTTCAATTTAAACAAAATTTAGTTAATTTTTATGGCTTTTGAAAATCGTATAATATATAGGTGGTCATAATCATTGCTTATAGGTCAATTATATATGATAGCTTAAAACACTTGAAATAAATGTCTATAGCTTGTTACAATTAAAATAGATGTAAATTAATACCATAACATTCAGAAAAATAAAAAATAAAATTGAATAAAGGAGTTTTGTTGTAGTTTTCACGGTTGTCATATAAAAAGGGTTCTCATTTGAACCTCTTCCTATATATATAACGCAATAGTAATTCTATTTGGGAGGAAAAGGTAAAACAACTAAAAATGCGTGCAAAATGAAAGGTTGCCATTAAAAAATAAAATGGAGGTAGTATTATCTTATGCTATAAAGGAGCAAATAATAGATAGAGTGACCTTTGTCAACTCCACATTATTCTCTTCTCTTTTAGTATAGTGATTGATGATTGAGGTTTATAATCCATTATATGTTTGATGTGCTTTTTATAATCCTAAACTTCTTAATTATGCCGTTTAATTACAAATCTTTAAACGCACATCTCTAGATTGATTACAAAATTTACATTTCTCTAACTTTCAATATTGTTAAACTAACATGTTTTATTTTGTTATGATATAAAGGCATGGAATCAAAGGATGAGAATACTTGCGGTTATTATCATGGTGTATCAACCACACCCCTTATTGAGGTGTTCAAAGTTACTGTCCATGGCCACACAAATGAGTTTCTTGAACCTATGAAACCATGTGAAATCTATGGCACAATCACTGTTGATAATGGACTAGGTGATTTCTTCTATCTCTACAAACGTGAAGAGGACGATCCTGAATTTATCAAGGTCGATGAAAGCTATGGTTTATCATTGACCGGTCCTCAAAGTGATGTAATCATACCCTATGAATATGTTACATTCAACATTCATATATGCGATAGGGTTCGAAAAATTATCATTGCTCGAGGACAGTTGGAGTTAGATTACAAAGAATGCCGGTACACACAATATGGAGTTGAAAGTATCCAAGGCGAGCATAGCTTTGCAAATTTACATTATGCTACTTTCTCACATGCTGTTTTGGCACGGGTGGATGTCATGTTTATCAGTAAAGATGATGGTTTTGATCCGATAGATGGAACTATTGGTATGGCTACTTATTACAATGCTACTGAATGTGAAAATGGTGTTATTGGTGATGTTTACGGAACTGTTATTGCTCGTAGTGACTTTCCGGGCAGAATAGATACTTTCTCAAGTATACTTTTTAATAAGGCGCATGATCAATGTGTAAAGGTGAAGTCTAGGAACTATATAAGGTTCTCAAGACATCTGGTGGCTGTTCCAGCTTTTTCTCCGTTACAAATTAACGTGGATTTTAAGTACAGTGATGGAAGCAATCTTGCTAGTGGAATTGCCACATTTGAATTTACGGAAGGGCCCATATATATGAGGGATTTGGGTGGAGAAAATGGGCGCATTCGAGTGCTAGTGAAATGGGATCTTGCATATGAGCAGCTTTGCAGAGAAAGAAAACAACAACAGAAACGGACCATGGAACAAGATTCATCTAGTGACAACCTTAATAAAACACAAAAGGTATTTAATTATATATTATTATTCTTCTTTCTTGTGTGTATATTTTCTTTATTTTCCTTTTTCTTTTATATATTTCATGAATAATTTGGTGACAAACATTTTTTTTTTTGCTTTAGCTCCTGAATCCTTTGATTACTAGTATTCATAGAGGAGATTGATCTACAACCATGTTAAACGAGTTATTAAAGAAAAAAAATTATCCACAAGTGACACTACCAATTGTGTTAGCTGCAATGATGGAACAGGACTTTATAAATTCATGACACATATATTAAATCTCCTGGAAAACATTTTTAAATGGGGTCTATCCAATTTATAATAGTTACAAGCATAAAGTTTTTATAATAAGGACATTTTGGGAAAATCAAATATAGTCTAGGGTAATATAATGAGTAGTATATATAGCTCACTTGAGAAAAGATGTATTTGCCCCCATTATATGCTTTCTTATATTTTCAACTGTTATACACCGGAAATTTCTCTTTTCTCTTCCTAAGTAATGGAAGTTATATTATGTTCCTGCCTAAGTGCTTAGGAAAAAGTGTGAAAACTAGTTTGTTTGCTTTGTCATGCATGCAAACTTAACAATACAAACACCATTCATCAATACTCTGCCGAGGAATAAAAAATAAATTCCACATCATGCAAAGGAATCCAACCTAGCCCTCTACCCACAAACCCATCATGTGGCCCATCTTTCTTCGTAAAATTAAAAAAGAATATTTTTCCCCAACCTCGGTGGCTTTTGTTCTACACCATGCTTTCACCCATTTTCCTTACTTTCGTAAAAATGTATAGGATGTTGATTAGTACGAAGCTTTTTATTTTTTTTTGAAAAGTAGTAAATAAGTTGATATTAGTTAGCGTTATAAAAAAATTTATTAGCCTTATATATTACTACTACGATGAAATTTGTCAAAATTTTTTAAATAAACATATTTGTATCATGTTTGAGATATTTAATTTCTTTTTTATTTAAACTTTTTGATAATAAGTATCTAATGTTTTCAGATTTTTTGAAATAAGTATTTAATCAATTTTTATTATTTAACTACCAGATACTTACATTTTTTTTTAAAAAAAATTTAAGTACCTAATATCAGAATTGTTAAACTCCTGTTATATGTGTATGTGTGTTTGCAGATGATATTGTATTGGTGGACGAAACTAAAGACATGGTTAATGCGAAATTAGAGCCATGGAGGCATAGGTTGGAGTCTAGAGGGTTTAAGCTAAATCGGAGTAAGACGGAGTAAATGGAATGCCGCTTTGGGACTCGGGGGTGTTGGTCCGGGGGGGAGTGAGGCGGTGGTGAGGTTGGACGGAAAAGTTCTAGATATGAGGGAATGTTTTAAATATCTCAGGTCATTTATCCAAAAGAATGGTGATATTGACCAAGATGCGGCTCATAGGATTAATTTGGGTGGCTTAAATAGAAAGCAGCAACAGGAGTGTTTTGTGACAAAATCATCCCTTTAAAATTGAAGGGGAAATTCTATAGGCTGCCCATTCAAAAGGTAGGAGTTACGGAGATGCGAATGTTGAGATAGACGTGCGCGAACACTCTAAGGGGTAGAATTAGAAATGAAGTCATCTGCCACAAAATTGGTGTCAGAGACATTGCAAGAAAATTAAGGGAAAATTGCTTGCGTTTGTTCGGACATGTGAGACGAAGACCTCAAGGAGCCCCGATGCGAAGAGTGGAAGGGTGGGATTAGGGAGATCTCAAACGAGGTATGGGGAGATGGAAAATGATGTGGTGGGAAGGGGTTAGAAAGGACATGAAGCTTTTTGGAGTTAGAGGAGAATGAGGAGGAAAATTTATGTGAATCACCACATGGAATGGTTACTTTTGGTTCATGTAGCCGCGACCCCAGTTCACTATCCGAAAAATAATCGAATGCAAGTTAGCTATGTGTATGACTGTATCCTATCTC
>PYUH01000961.1:17939-72790 GCA_016808085.1 Suaeda aralocaspica
ACTAGGGATAAAATATTTTTCATATATAAAAGATAAAATTTAATATTTTTTAAAATTATCGATATGTGTACTTACTAGCTAATGTATTTTTGAATATGTGATCCAAATAGTTTCGAATCGAATATCCAGTTCTTGCCCGACCCTAAATTTGACCAATCATATTAAAGAAAAATATCAAAAAGTACATTAGCAATTTTTAACAATAGTATTAAATTAATAAATAATAAAATATCTTCTATCTAAATATGGTAAATATTAAAAGATATAAAATAATATTGTAAAGGTAAATACTACACATTAAGATATTTTAAAGATAAAATTTGTATATATTTTAATTAATCTTGAGAGATAATAATTATGCAAATTAAAAATTAATAAACTACACATTGAAACAAATCTGAAAAGTCTCATATGACTATATATTTGGACACCAATTACGTACATAATTCTATTCTATAAAAATATCTAAAAGGCGTCCCTTTCAAAAGAACGATGCCACGTGGCACTCTCCAAGTATATGCGCAGTAACATGCCATGTCACTAACAAAAACATGTCACTAACAAAAACAGATTAAGCTTGGAGCTAGACATGAACCCATAACCTCTTACAAATCTAATTCAAGCGTTTACCATCTAACTAATCTTTATTGGTGATTAAATGTCTACATGGTATAATACTATGTATAATTTTGTACTCATTAAGTAAATGGAGGCTAGTATTTTTCTTTTTATTTTTATAATTTTCACAAGACTAAAAATTAAAAAGTAACACCCGAGGCAATGCCCGGACCGATATGCTAGTTTGTCAAATCCAAAAGGAGATTATTTTTTCCTCTTTTTCAAAACACTTTTCCAACTACTTGCATTACAAAAGGAAAAAAATTTTGTCAACGTTTAACTGAAATAACATTAAACATAACATAACAAATTACAATGGGTAAAAATACATATCCCATGGCACTTGAACCCAAACTTGTAATTTGAAATTGAAATCACATTCAAGCTCAAAATAATCATACTGTAATATATGGGTTTAAATCACCACGCATGAGTATTATATCCAAACTCGCACTTTGTAAGTGAAATCACATTCAGCCTAAACATAATCACATTAAAATCAACAGGCTCATAACATTGGACCCAAACTTCCAATTCTAACTAGATCACATCATTTATCACTAAATAAGTACATATTCACTTTATAATTGGTAAAAATTACATGACACTTACAATTGGATCCTAACTTCTAGATTTTCACTTTCAACACTAGCATCATACATTACAATGGGTAAAAATCACATAACTCATGACAAACTAGATCCAAACTTCTAGCTTGTAACTTAATCGCATTCAGTACTAACATAAGACATTACAATGGGTAAAAATTACATGACCATGAGAATTGGATTATAAACTTTTAACTTGTACTAAAAGACAATTAACCTCAAAAATCACATTACAATGGATAGGAATAGAAATTCATACAAAATGATGTGAATTTTGTTATAGACAAACGCCACTCACACAAAGGAAACTTAGACTTCAATTTGATAAAGCCACGCACCACAAATCTGAACTTCTAAGGGAATATTGGTAGAATTTGATTAAAGCAAAGCACCCTCAAATCCTAAGAAAATCCTCACGTGGGATAAGACCACCCCCACTCTTGTTCGTTCTCCCAGACTCTCTTTGTTTACTTCGTGCACTGAAAAACGGAACTTATGTTTTTCAATCAAGCTATTGAATTTTATTGATGTGTTTTACACTCTTTATAGCTAAACATATCCACACAATATTTCAGAATCCTAAACATATCCTAATACCTTAGATATATGGATACAAATGTAGGATAACAGATATCACCACAAAACCGGATACAACTTGACATATATTTGTACTTGATTTCTAGTCTAAATCTTAGATATTTTGAGATCAATCGACACCATATTCCGAAAACACCTAGGTTGACCAAGTCACAACACGGAATCTTGTTGACCACGTTGCCCAAAATCTTGAATCCTTCAAAAATCCCGCTATAACTGCTTTTTCTCGTTGATTTTGGACCTGATTCCAAGACTTCAAGAAACTTTTCAAGATTCAAACTTTATTTCAGAAAACATCCCCATTTTTGTGTCTCCCATGCTTGATTCCATTAACCTTGACTCATAAACTAATCAAGAAAATAACAAAAACCATATGGTCCCTATCAAATGACGTGGGAAGAAAACCCATATAGCTCAACACTTCTAACTACAACTTATTTGCTTGAACACTACGTGAATAAGCTTGTATGTCACCATGCACACGAAAAACAACCACTAGCAATAGGAGTTGTGCTCACCACTAACTCCCATGGTGTATTGTATTTTCCACCTTCAATCAACCCAAACCTCGAAGTTTTGCTCATGATATGCATCATCTCCTTTTCAAAAGAGTTGTCCTCAACTCTGAAGTTGATATCAGGAAAATAAGGAGCTAATACCATGTTGAAAGTAGCATCGGTCCACTATACTTTCCGGAATTCTAATTTATAAGTATATTCCCCACTATTTATGACTTGAAGTCCATATCACGGATAAGTTTTTTTCTCTTTGATTTGGAAATTTCTTTCCTTCCTTAAATTACCAAACCAAATCCCCTTCTTTGTAGACATGTTGTGATTTATGTTTGTTTGCTCGGCCTGTAGATATCATTAACCTTCTCAATCGAGCCCTTACTTCTGCGTGAAGTTTTTGCATGTATCAACCTTAGTCTGGCATCTTTGTGTACCAACTCCCTTTAGGAATACTTACCAAATCAATTGGTAACTTAGGATTAACTCCATAGACAATCTCGAAAGGTGAGTGCTTAGTAGCATAAGTAGGTGACCTATTATAAGCAAATTCAGCATGAGCAAGTTCAAATCCCAATCTTTTTGTGTCGCTAACAAACCACGCAACAAAACCCCTAGTGTTCGATTAGTGACCTCTGTTTGCCCCTGTTTGAGGTGAAAAGATGTGCTAAACAAAGTTCGTACCTATTAACCTCCAAAGTGACTTCCAAAAGTAGCCATAAACTTGTGTCTCTAACTTACAATAGTCTTTGGAACCCATGTAACCTTATGATGTCTCGAAAATACAAATCAGCCACATTCATAGCATCGTCGGTTGTGACATGGTGTAAAATGAGCCATCTTTGAAAATCTATCAACCACTACCATAATTGCATCTTTTCCCCTTGCTGTCCTTGGTAACCTATAATGAAATCCATAGAAACATCCTCCCAAGGTCCCTCTGGCACTGGCAATGGAGTATAAAAACCTTGATGAAAGGCTGCCTTTGCCCTTTGACAAGTAGCACATTGAGCAATTATGGCCTCAACATCAACAATCATCTTTGGCCAATAAAAATGTTCTTGCAACATGGTTAGTGTCTTTGTAATGCCGAAATGTCCAGCCATACCTCCTCATGAGCCTCCTTACTAGTAACTCACGTATAGAACACTTAGGTATGCACAATAGATACCTTTAAAAAAACCCATCATGTAGCACATAGGAATCATAGAACCTTTTGAAAGTTGCGCCATTATTGGTCCAAAGTCTCCATCTTGCTCGTAATTGAGTTAACTCCAACCCAAGCAACTTAAGTTCAAAACACCAAGCAAAGTATACCTTCTTGACAAAGCATCAGAACAACATTAGACTTCCCCTTTTGTATTTGAAAGAAGTGAAAAGATTGCAAAAATTCAACCCATTTAGCATGTCTTGGATTCAATTTTTGTTGACCATTAATGTGCTTCAAAGCTCATGATCAGAATGTAGTATGAAGGGATTAGGCCTTAAATAATGACTCCAATGATCCAAAGCTCTAATAATGGCATAGAACTCCTTGTCATATGTAGAATAGTTCAATTTAGCACCATTCAATTTCTCACTAAAGTAAGCAATTGGCCTCTTCCCTTGGACTAGAACAGCACCAATTCCCACCCCACTTGCATCCGTCTCAACTTCAAATGGTTTAGAGAAATCTGGTAAGGCTAGTATGGGTGTGTACAAAGCAACTTCTTAATCAATTCAAAAGCTTCTTGTGCCCCCTTAGTCCAATCAAACTTAGGTTTATCTCTAATGCATTCGGTTATAGGAGCAACAACAGATGAAAAATTCTTCACAAACCTCCTATAGAACGAGGCTAACCCATGAAAAGCACGTACTTCAGTCACGTTTTTGGTGTTGGCCATGATTTTATAGCTTCCACTTTAGATGGATCAACAGAAACCCCATCTTGGACACACATATACCCCAAAAACGTCACAACTTGGTACCATGAAATAACACTTTTCTAGTTTAGCATAAAGCTTTTGTTCTCGTAATGTCCCAAACACACTCCTTAGATGACTTAGGTGATCATTAACATTCTTGATAACCAAAATATCATCTAAATACACCACTACAAACTTAACAATGTATGGCTTAAAACCTCATAAACGTTACTAGGTGCATAGTTAACCCAAAAGGCAGACTAACCATTCATAAAGCCCTAGCTTTGTTTTAAAACCTGTTTTCCATTCATCACCTTCCTTCATTCGAATCTGATGATATCCACTCCTTAAATTATTTTTGAGAATAATTGAGAACCATATAATTCATATTAGCAAATCATCTAATCTAGGTATAGGAAAACCTATACTTGACGGTTATATGTTAATGCCCTTGAATCAATACACATTCTCCAAGTCCCATCTTATGGCACTATTAATGTAGGCACAGCACATGGACTCATGCTCTCTCTTACGTACCCCTCTCCATTAATCCTCAATTTGCCTTTGTATCTCCTTTGTCTCCTTGGATTACATCTATATGCAGGCTTGTTAGGAATTTGAGACCCAGGAATAAGATCTATTTGATGTTCAATTCCACGTATTGGTGGTTCCTGGTGGCAACTCATTAGGAAATACAATGAAAATTCATTCAAATGGGTGTAAAACCCTAGGAATCTTGGGGCTTCATCTTGTACCTCTTTGGCAACAACAATAAGACATAGAATTGTTTCAACCCCTTTCTAACTCCTTTCCACCCACCAACAAAACACCTAGAATTACCCATGCCTGTTTTAGGTTTAGAAATCATCAAGGGTTTTAATGCATATGATTTCTCATTAGGGTTTGCGCACAATATAGACATTGTTCTCCCATTAAACTTCACAAAACGGTCATGCCAAGGTCTACCCAATAGTATATGACAAGCATCCATGGGACAAACATCACAAAGTACTTGATCCTCAAATTTACCAATTAAACGCAATCAAGCTTATTTGTTACCTTAACATCGCTTGTGTTGCTAAGCCAATGTAGCTTGTATGGTGAGGATGTACCTTGTAGGAATTGCGAGCTTTTCCACCAACAATGTAGAGACTACGTTTGTGCAACTTCCAGTATCTATGATCACATCACAAAGCTTGCCTTGAAACATACACTTGTGGAAAAATTTTGTCCCTTTGACTCTCCAAAGGTTGTGCACTTTGAGATTGTAATACCCTACGTAACACCAAGGATTGGCCTTGTGTTTTGGTTGGACTTCCTCGTTTCTTCCTTATATTTCCTAATTGGCAACTCTCCTTCCTATCCCCATACATCTCCTCCTCTTCTTCAAGGCTTTCCCATCTACCCAATTTCGAGTTGGGTGACCCTAGCATGAGGACAATCTCTTGAATGTGACTTTTCCTTACACTTGAAACAAACAATGCGTGAATCACACTTTGGGGTTTTGAAGTTGAACTCTTTTTCTTGATGAAGGGTGTTTTAGTAACCTTATCAAAGTTTTGTTTTGAGAAAAGTATCACGTTTTTCCTTAGGGTCATAAGTTTTGAAGTATGTCTTGGCTTACGTACAACTTGTTTCTCAACCCTTGCGCCACTCTACAAACTTCTCAAAGGTCCAATAGGTTGTAATTCGACCTTCTCCCTTATAGTTTCGTCTAGACCAGCCACAAAACGAGCCACTTTGTGGTCCTCTTTCTCTTCCAAATCACAAATCCTGATCAATTTTTAAAACTCCACAATATATTCATCAACTGTTTTTCTATCTTGTTTTAATGTATGCATCTTGATGAAATTATTTTGCTCGAAATCTTGAGGAACAAAACGTTTCCTCATCTCCCTTTTTAATTTAGACATGAAGAGATTTTTGAACTACCTTCTTTCCTTCTTTCTTTGTAAACCCTCAAGCCATAGACTTGCATAGAAGTGAGTTTTAATTCCGCCAATTTGTAAGATTTATGATCATCATATTCTTTGTAACGAAAAATCCTTTCAACCCTCGAATCCAATCTAGAAATTTTCAGGATCCATACCTCCATTAAACTCAGGAATTTCTAGTTTAAGATTTCGATCATCATCCCTCATCTTTCCCTTACGTTTATACCTTGATCTTGGTTCTCATCGTCACTAGAACTTGATGAGTATCCTTTTGGTTTACGTACACTCCTCACACTTTCTTGCTCACTTGAACTTGATGATGAGCCCTCTCTTGTTTGATTTAGTAGGAGTTTTTTGGTAGAAGCCATGATGGTTAGGACTTCATCTAAACGAGCTTTAACTCGTCAATCTCTCCTTGCATACGTAGCTCTTTTGCTTGAGCCAAGCTCAAACCTTTCGTGAATCTTGTGGATGTTCGTCTCCACCTTCTTGAGCCATGATATTGATATTGAACACTTGAGTTTGAATGAATTCTCAACGAGAGCCACAAAAGTTGATGTGAATTTTGTTATAGACAAACGCCAATCACACAAAGGAAACTTAGACTTCAAATTTGATAAAGCCACGCACCACAAATCTGAACTTCTAAGGCGAATAATTGGTAGAATTTGATTAAGCAAAGCACCCTCAAATCCTAAGAACTATCCTCACGTGAGATAAAGCACAAAGCACCACTCACTTGTTCGAATTTCTCACAAGAACTCTCAATTTTTTACTTCGTGAAACAATGAAACCGGAAAACTTATGTTTTTCAATCAAGCTAATCTGAATTTTATTGAGTGTTTTACATCCTATTTATAGCTAAAAATATCACACAATATTTCAGAATCCTAAACATATCTAACTACCTTAGATATGGTAAACAACTAAGATAGGATAACAAGATATCACCACAAAAAAAGGATACAAATCTGCACCATATTTTGTAATTGATTTCTAGTCTAAATCTTAGATATTTGAGAATCAAATCTAGACACCATATTTCCGAATAACAAACCTAGGTTGACCAAGTCAAACACACGGAAATCTTTGTTGACAACGTTGCCCAAAACTTCAAGAATCCTCAAAAATCCCGCCATTATACTTGCTTTATTTCTCGTTGATTTTTGTTGGACTTCCGATTTCAAGAACTAAGAAACTCTTCAAGATTCAATCTTTATTTCAAGAAAACCTCCATTTTTGTGTCTCCCATGCTTGATTCCATCAACCTTGACTCATAAACTAATCAAGAAATAACAAAACACCATATGGTAAAACCCTATCAAATGACGTGGGAAGAAAACCCATATAGCTCAACACTCTAAACTACTAACTTATATTGCTTGAACACTACGTGAATAAGCTTGTACATGTCACCATGCACACATTGTATTAGCCTTGAATTTATTTATTTATTTATTTATTTATTTATTTATTTATTTATTTATTTATTTATTTATTTATTTATTTATTTATTTATTTATTTATTTATGTCCCAAGACCACCTCCTGTGGTGAAATCAGAGAAACAGTCTGAAAAAATACCTGTAATTGAGGTGTTTTCAATTGCTATCGGTAGCAACAGTCTGAAACCTCCTTTTAAGCTCTATGGAACAATTGAAGTTCAAGATGGTAATCATGGTTACATATATGAAAAAGATAAGAGTTCCCCTGAGAGCTGTTCTGACAAACTTTTAGTTAAAGGTCCTAAGCGTGAGAAATTATATGGCTTAGACGACNATGAGCAAATGTATGGCTTAGACGACGATTTTGGCATTTATTTTGACCTTAAAGATGTTGAGGGTCATGTACTTAGCAATGGATTTGTGGGATGTATTCAACGTAGCTTTGGTCCATGGTACGGCAAGCGGATATGCACTCTTGTTCCAGGTGATCATGGTTATGCTGCACTGCATTATGCAATTCTTTTTGGGTTGCTAGCTAAAGTGAAGGTTAGTGTCAAAAGTGTTAATAATAGCTCTTTGGACTTTCCCCTTAATGTGTATGGGAACCTTGTTGCTCGGTACAGTACCTATCAGTATACCACCCTTTATGAGAAAAAATACTATCAGAGTACACTTTTGCAAAAGGATTCTAATGACTCTCTAGTTTTGCCAAATTGCAATTCAGAAATGCAGGTGCCATGTTAAAATCAGTGATTGCTGTGCCGAAAAATTCCGCCTTAATTATCCAAGCAGACTTAACCATGTTCGCTAGTACTAGTATTAACACATCATTCCAAGGCGTTGAAGCTTTGCAGGGTTGCGTCACAATTAAAATTGATGATAAGTCTTCTAAGGTGATCAACGGACGATATTATTGCATCGAAATATCGGTTCAATGGTGTCACTATGGGCGTGAATTCTATTAGTTTCCTTTTGGCGATTATATATATATATTGACAAAATGGCAAGATATATTGAATGACAGATTATTCTTACTGTAACTATTTATTTTATTAGTTGACTGGATTTTTTGTTTAATTAAATTTGGAGCTCTTATAGAGTTGTTGACTTCTTGGCTGGTTTGTCTGGCTTGTAGCTCTTAGTTGTTTTGTTTGGTAAAATAGCTATTGGCTTTTAGTTGTTAGTATATAAAATTACTTCTAAGTACATGCTTATTTTAATAATGAAATGAAATTATGTTAATTTTCAAAGAATAAAATTGTAATTTAATTATTTACCAGCCAAAAGATTAAGCTCCTTTTACTAGCTTTTGGGCCTTTGGCTGAAAAACAACTAGTTTTTCAGCCAATATAAAAAACTATAAAACAAACAAGTATTTTGACAAGCCAAAAGCTAGTTGAAAAGCTAGCATTGAAATACCCCTTTTGTAATCTCCTTGAAGAGCATGATATTTTTAGTAATTTATTTTTAAGAGCGTTAGTTGGCAAGGTTTTTCTTTTCNTAAGGTTTTTTTTTTCAATGAAAAAGGGAAATTTATTAAACCATCATATCATTCTTAAGGTAAAAAGGGAGGAATACCTCACATTGGTGGGAATCAAGATGCTAGGAAAATAGAAATCATACACTCCAACCATACAACAACAATTTAACAAGCAACAGAGAAACAAATGTTAACTATTATCGGAAAACTAAGCATTAGCAGCACGGAGGTCATAAGCATAATCCTCCATTACCCTCTGTGGAGGATGGTGGTGAAACACCTTTGTCAGATCCATCTCCATACCAAATGCAGCCAGGCCATGCTCCAAGAAGCTTTGGGCATAACATGCTTCCCCATGCTATCTTCCTGAAAAACCAGCTTATTAGTATGTAAATCTAAACCTACTTAAGTACCCATTTAAGAAAATGAGCACTCAAGTCAACATATGTCAAAGGGCTAAAATGACCTTTTAAAATAGCTTTTATATTTATATTACTCCTTAATTTCTAAAATTATGTATTACTTGTGTATATGTTTTAGATACACAAATATATTTATATTACTTGTATATATTTTTTTTATTCCAAAAAAAATATATATGGTGCATACGACTTTGTCATCTTCGCGTCGAAAATTTGCCCAGAATTTTGAAAAGGTGTGCTAAATTATAACCACCATTGTAGGCCTATCCATAAATAATTTTTTTAAAAAAAAATGTAAGATCTTAAAATTATTAGATTTAATCAAATGTATTTAATTAATTTGGTGCATAGTATTTGCCATGTTATAAACGTCATTAGATCGATTCATATAAAGAGATTGAAACACGGTTTGGTAGTCAGTATTGGAAATTATCAATAATATTGGAAATTATGCTCTGTGCAGTTCTTTAGAAATGTGAAAGACAAAGTAGTCGGTATCAGCCCCTAAGCCATTACTCACGCTATTGTATGAAATTGAGATGACAAAACACACAATTGGCTATTACCAAAGTGTCCATCCTTGTTTGGGGAATTAATGGTAATGGATTACAATTTTAGAACCGAATAAGTATATTTATGAAATTTAAAACCAAAAATGGTATTAAATATTTTTTTTCTTGATCCTTTAATGGTTTAGACTTTAGAAAAATATAATTTAGGAAATATATTTACCATGTATTTAGAAAAATATAATTTAGGAAATATACTTTAAAAGGTGGCAATTTCTTATTAGTTAGACTTTTTTTTGACTTCAATGCTCTATGCTCATTTTTTAATTGAGCGTGAAAGTAACATCCATTATGTCCGCCACCCTCCAATGACCTATCCTATCTAGATCGGAATATTTGCAATACAAGTTTGAACCACCCAAGAATCAAACCTAAGAGAAGTGTCACGTCCATTACCAATTCTTCTTTCAAATCCGGTTTTTGCCCCCATAGAGGAGATGAAGATGGGTCAGAGGTAGCATCCAAGAAATCAATACTATTGAGAATTGAACCCGTAACTTGGTGGGTTCCAAGCTAGCTTAGCCATGAAGGCTAGGTTCCAAAGGCGTAGCCTTCTCATGCTTAGTCCTCCACTACTTATAGGTTGTCAAACATAATCTCATTTCATTCTTGGCATGTAATGAGAGCAGTCCGCCTTCTTCCAAAGAAAGCGTCGACAAGAATAAAATAACCGAGTAAAGAGGTTTAATTTGCATTGTATAAAGAAGTTGATAGTTAAGAATTGACTTGATAAGAGTACTATAGCCTCCAAGATTTACAAACTTGGCTTGCCACCCTTTTATTTTATCCTTTGTTTTGGATAATATCTCATCACAATCCCCCCTTTTTTAATTTAGTTGGACAAATTTTATCACCAAGATATTTACCAAAGTCAACGGAGCCATTGATATACATCCTTGTTTTCGGTTGATTTTTATGCTTAATAGTTGAGTTTGTAACTTTATTTTGATTAAATATTATTCCTTGGTGTTAAGTTATGATTTGGAGCGATTTTAGTTGATTTATAGAGCCTTTTACGTTAATTTTATGCTTCCTCGGTTATTACACGTGGTTTTCGATTTGTTCTATATGTCAGGAGCGTAATAGGGAGTTATGAAGTAACTAAGAACTAAAACAAGTCAAAATGTACTTGCATCGGAATGCGTGCCAAGGTACGAGAAGCTACGAGCGAGATTTGAAGGAATCGAGTGAAGAAATAAAAGAAGATTGTCAAAATATTGTTGAGGTTAATCCATGCGGGCGCAGCCCCTAAAACCCCACTGATCTATGCTCCCGCAACATAGATCAGGCTTTTCACAGAGGCGAAAATAGCACCCCTGCGGGAGCAAGGAAGAAATCAATTTTGAATGCTGCGGGCATAGGGCACCTGTTTTGCGGTGCGCAATGATTTTTCCTCCGGTTTTTGTTCATGGGCTTATTATTTCAAAACCCAATTACTATAAATATGTTATGTTATTAGGGCACGACCCTAACTAGTTTCTTGCATGTTATTTAGATTAGAATCCTAAAACTCTTTCTCTCTCTAGAATTATTAGTTAGATTAGTTTGCTAATTAATAATTAATTTCATGTAATTCAAGTTAATGCAATTCAAGCTTTCTTTTGGTAATCTCTTTCTTTTCTCCTTTTCAATTCTTTTTTGTTTTTGTTTTGTTATTTTCTAGTTTAATTTGGTTTGTTTGTTAGTTTAGTAATTAGTTTAATTTCTAGTAATTAATTTTAGTTTTAATTTCTTGTTAATTTATTCATGTTTATGATCACGTTAGTCAAATTTATTTTTGTTGTTGTTTTCATAATCATGTGTGGGTAGTCTTCTTTTCTAGGGCTAGGGGACCTATATATGAACATTTTATGAATTAGTTTTACGTTCGTTAATCAATTCCTAATTATTAGTTGAATTCCTATTATTGACTACTATTGATTGCAATTAAATTGTAGCTAGATTAGTTGTGAGTTAGGTAATTGTCGAAATCGAGGCCGAGAGGTAAGATTACCACCATAAGACCATTGAATAATAGGCAAAAACGAATTTATGCGAGCGAGAGCCGGTAAAGGAGTTTTGAGGGAATCTAAGTTCGAGAGAATTAGTGAGCCCTAGTGATGAGGCTATCGCACACCTATCAAAAATAAACCTAACCACTCTAACTAATATAGCTAGGGAAGTAGGGATCGAATCCACAGGGAAGCAATTAAACCTATTAGTTCTAAAAAGTCTAAACCGTGTAAAGGGCCTTTGAGTGACGATTGTGACTAAGAAATTAACTAGAATTAGAGCTAAATTGATTAAGGAAATTAATTAATGACTAAGCCTAGGACTTCGGTTCACCACAGATTAACCAGTGAAATTGCACACAAATAATTAATTATATTATCAATTTTCTTGAATTAAGATCCACTAATTCTCTCGAATCTAGTCCCCTTCAAAACTCCTCTAATGGCTCTCGCTCACTTAGACTCGTTTTGCCTATTGCCCTTATGATCTAATTGTGGTAATCTTACCTCTCGGCATCGATTTCAACAATATCAAACTAACAACTAAACCTGGCCAGTATTTAATTGAAAGCAATAGTAATTGACAATAAGAATTCAAGCAAATTAATAGTTAAACTAATAATTAAGAGCAAAACATCACCAATTAGTCCATGGATCCCCTAGTCCTAGAAAAGGAACTACTCACTCATAATTAAAGAAACAGAAACTAAAACAATAAAAGTAATTAAAATATTAAACATGATTAAACTAAACAAAACTATTAAGAATCAAGAAAATTAAATCTAAACATAAAACTATGAAAATTAAGAAAATAAATTAAAAATAACAATAAACATAACTAAAAACAAGAATTGAGAATAAAATAGAACCTGAATATTATTGATTGAATGATTGAATAGAGTTTTACACTTTGAGAGAATTTTAGAGTAAACTAGGATTTCCAAAATCTAAAAGGGCGTCCCCAGACTAATTAGGAGGAAAAACACTTAAGTACTTAGGCTAAACAAGAAAAAACGCGTGATTTTGGGCCTTCAGAGCCACCCGCCCGGGCTACCCGGGCGTGCAGCCCTGACCCAGGCACACAGCCTCGACCCGGGCGGGTAGCCTAATTTGCTTTGTTTCTCGGTTTTTGCTCGTTTTCCTTAATTGCCTCTTTAATTCTTCGTTTTAACACTTCTAGTCTTCAGTTTAGCTTCCCAAATGACTTCAACTCTTTACTAACTTCTTCAAGTGCTTCAAAAAGCTCGGAAAACAACGATAAATCATCGATTCCTGTAAAATCTAATAAAAAGCACAACGAACACTCGAAATAGCAAAAGTTAGTAGAAATGGCTCAAAAGAGTCGTATTAGAGCTAAGAATCAACCAGGATTGGGGATAAAATATATATAAAATATTAACTTATCACCTAGTTCAGTGAAAGTTAATGAATGTTTTATGAGCTTGTTGATTATTCATAGTGAACCGACCGCCCTAAGTTTCCATTATTAGAGTTTAATTCGTAATTTTCCCGCTGTTTTCCTTAGTTTTAGTTCTTTATCGTTTTATCTAGATTTTAGTAGTTTAGTTAAAATTTCCACAAAGGCCCATTACACAATTTAGACTTTTTAGAGCTAATAGAATTTTATCGCTTCCCTGTGGATTCGATCCCTGCTTCCTTAGCTATATTAGTTGGTGTTGTTTGGTTTATTTTTGAGAGGTGTGCGATAGCCTGTTTCAACCATGCAAGTTATTAACAATTGCAAGCATGTTTCTAGTAGACCTAGGTATCTTAGGAGGAAAAATAATTTTAGATTTAGAAGGGCTAAGCTTAAGGCTTGAAAATTTTCCAAACTCTTGCAAAACCTCTAAAATGTGTCTAATATTGTCCGTGGTGGCATGACCAAACAACAAAACATCATCCACATAAAAAAGATGAGAAATAGAAAGGTTTTTCGCAACACCTAGCGGAATCCATTTTTTGTCTNATAGCGGAATCCATTTTTTGTCTTTAATACTCCCCTCAATCATTAAAGAAATTCTCTCCATGCAAAGAACAAAGATGTAAGAAGACAAAGGGTCCCCCCTGTCGAATTCCCCTAGAAGGTTTGAGGTCTTTGGTGACTTCCCCATTCCAAAAGACTGAAATAGAAGGCGAAGAAATGCAATCCATGATAAGACTCGCTAACCTAGTGGGGAAATTGAAACCAACTAGAAACGAATAAATCGCCACTCAAGACTCATATGCCTTAGAAATATCCACCTTAAAACTCATGATTTTGTTTTAGACACTTTTTGAAAAGGTTAGAAGCTTCCATAACCACTAACATAGTGTCCTCAATTAATCAGCCATACACAAAATTGAATTGAATAGGATTAATCAAAGAAGGAAGAAGTAACTTAATTCTATTAGCAATGGTCTTAGTAATCACTTTCTAAATAGATTTGCAATGACCTAATGGACGAAAATCTCTAAGAGAGACAGGAGAGTCATTATTCGGAATCAATGAAATGTAAGAATTATTAATATGATCAACTAACTTTCCATTAGAGAAACCTTCATCCGCCAATTGAACCATTTGATCCAAAAACATGGTAAAAAGTTGGTTGAATTATATTCGGACCCGGACATTTATTAGGAGCCATATCAAATAACGCCGATTTAACCTCTTCCTTAGTTATTGTTCTCTCCAATCTCCCACCCTCGTGAACCCTAGTAAGCAAAAGAAAAATTGAAATTCATGGAGTCCGAAATTTTCAAGGTGGTGAAACATCCCTAAAAGAACTAGAAGCCATGCTCTTTAATCTTCTTGCTAAAAAACTATTACCACCCCTTAACCAAGAATTGGCAAAGAAGTCAAAAAAGGAATCACAATCAAGCCAATTGTCCTTACAATGAAACGGGTAGTTGCATGCCCCTCATAAAGAATTAGAACGTACCAGTATAAATTAAAATAGGACAATGATACAAAAAAGTACGTGGTAGATGCGGCGTTACCTTTGTGTGAGGGGAGGAGGTCCTGGAGGATATCCCAGTCTTGTTAAGAAGAGCTCGATCAATTCTTTCTTTTATCATGCTTAAACCATCCTGTCCATTGTTCCAAGTTGGAGGGGCCTCGGATTTCAGGGTCCCAAATTTTGTTGAGTTAGACCTAAAAAATTGGCTTAAGGAAAGGTGAAACGAATTAATTAGACCTTTTTTCAACTAAAATAGAGCGCTGGAACTTGCACCACGCTAAAGTCGTAGCGCTACAGGATTTCCCACGCTGACCTTACAGCGTTACAAGTTCTGTGACACTACAGTGTCAGCGCAGGAAGGTTTGTAACGCTACGAAGGTAGCGTAGTTAACTTTCCAGCGCTGCTCCTTTTTCCTTTTTTCTTTTTTCAACTGAAATGGAGCGCTGGAACTTGTACCACGCTACAGACGTAGCGCTAGAAGATTTCCCACGCTGACCCTGCAGCGTTACAAGTTCTGTGACGCTACAGTGTCAACGCAGGAAGATTTGTAACGCTACGAAGGTAGCGTAGTTAATTTTCCAGCGCTGCACTTTTTTCCTTTTAAACCCAATTTAAAATCCTTTTTTTTTTTGGGAGAAACTTCAATACCGATACCAACCATGCTAATAAGGAGTCGCCAATGATTTTTAGGAACTAAACTCATAAACCGTGTATTTAGATTAGAAACGAATGGGACTCAAATAAGGGACGTTTGTCTAAATTGCACGGAAATCCTCTCCGATCCCATGGGGATGACTCCAAGTTGTGGTCGAGCGAACCAAAGATTGGATTCGGGGGCGAAGTTACTAACATGACGGAGTGCGTCGGGTTAGCCCATAGGCGGCCATTACTAGTTTCCTCTTAACCATACGCAAATTATATTTAGAATCACACAATTATCAATTTACAAAATTAACAAAAAATAGCATTAAATTGTTAGTGATAGCACAAAAAAAAAATTAATCTAACTCAAATCGTTATCAAACTTGATTTAGGGAGCCTAGCATGGTTAGATTTGTCCGAAAGAATTATCTTGATTAAGCGTTGCAAATAATCAATTTAAGTCATTTAACAATAATAAGGTGATAAAACGGTAAATAAATAGTGAAACAACAACTAAAAGTCCATAAACATGATTTTTAGGTATCTCAGGAAACATACCACTTCTCGTATGAAGATTGGAGTCGTCAAGTATTAATTTGGGCAGAGTCAAATTATTGTTTCAATATTATCAAAATTTGTAGCCACTTTTTAAATAAAATAAATAGTAAAATAATAATAAGTAACTATTTATAATAATGAAGATGATAGAAAAGCAACATTTCGGATTATTTTAGTGTACGGGAGAAAATGAGTAAAGAAAGTTATCGAGAAATGAAGAAAATGAAGGTTTTTATAGCAACGTGGGAACCCTAACTGCGCTGGCCTACTAGCGTGGTACGCCGAATCGCGCTGGCCAATTAGCGCGAGAAACCCTACAACGCTGCTAGGGTAGTGCTGTTAACTTAGTCACGCTGAGCTGTCAGCATAACTAAATTAACAGCGCTGCATTTTTGAAAGATGTTTTTTTTTTTTAATTTTTTATATTTTTTATTTTATCTATTTATTTATTTAGTTATTTATTTATTATTATTATTATTATTATTATTATTATTATTATTATTATTATTATTATTATTATTATTATTATTTATTTTTAAAATAAATTAAAAAAAGTCCGTTGAATAAGAAAGGGCCTTTTATAATATCCGATTTTTTTTTATGCCCAAGTATACTCGATTATCCAATCTTCTACAGAAATGAGTTTTTTAATCATCACAGAGTCCTGCTGCGGGACAGAGGGACTAAATTAGGTGTCTACAGTTAGCCCCCACTTTGATTGAGTCTGAGTAAGACGACAATTAAAGTATGCTCGAATCGTTTTTCGAGACTTCTATATCCAGAGCCATGAGCTCCTCATTAACCAATGGGTGTATCAAATTTTAGAAAACAATGGCTTTCGAAACCAAAATCGACTTTCTTTTATTATAACAGATTTTAATAAATTCGCTTATTTATCAAAACATTTAACACTTTGCAAATAAGTTTGTTTGTTTTGTATTTTGAATAAATTTGCTTTCTACAAGAATTTTAGAAATAAAGGTAATAAACTTCGTTTTGAGTAAACTCGCTCATTTACTGAAATTGTTTGAAAAAAAAAAATTTCATTTATCACCATTTTCGGTAAATTCGCTTATTTACAGAATTTATGGAAAACATGTAATAAATTCGCTCATTTATCACTATTTTGAGTAGATTTGCTTATCTACTGAAATTATTGGAAAAAAAAAATGTAATAAATTCGCTCATTTATTGAAATTATTGAAAAAGAGAATAAATTCGCTTATTTATTACAGTTTTTTAGTAAATTCTCTTATTTACTAAGAATATTTGAAGAAAAGGTAATAAACTCACTTATTTATTACTTTTTTTAGTAATTTCGCTTATATACTAAGAATATTTGAAGAAAAGGTAATAAACTCACTTATTTATTACTATTTTTAGTAAACTCGCTTATTTACTAAGAATACTTGAAGAAAAAGGTAATAAATTCGCTCATTTATTACTTTTTGAGTAAATTCTCTTATTTACCGAAATTATTGAAAAAATGTAATAAATTCGCTCATTTATTACTATTTTGGGTAAATTCGCTTATTTATTGAAATTATTGAAAAAATGTAATAAATTCGCTCATTTATTACTTTTTTGAGTAAATTCGCTTATTTACCGAAATTATTGAAAAATGTAATAAATTCGCTCATTTATTACTATTTTGAGTAAATTTACTTATTTAGCGAAATTATTGAAAAAAATGTAATAAATTCGCTCATTTATTACTTTTTTGAGTAAATTTGCTTATTTATCGAAATTATTGAAAAATGTAATAAATTCGCTCATTTATTACTAATTTAAGTAAACTCGCTTATTTACCGAAATTATTGAAAAATGTAATAAATTCGCTCATTTATTACTATTTTGAGTAAATTCGCTTATTTACCGAAATTATGGAAAATGTAATAAATTAACTCATTTATTACTATTTTAAGTAAGTTCGCTTATCTACCGAAATTTTTGAAAATGTAATAAATTCATTCATTTATTACTATTTTAAGTAAATTCGCTTATTTACTAGAATTGTTGACAAAAGATAATGATGTCATAAAATCACAAACCTTAACTCAATGTATTATTTCTTTTGAGTATTTTGGATAAAGGAGTGAGAAAAGGGATTAACATCAAAAACAAACTCAAAGCACTTGAAAATACAACAAAGCACAGTCAAGAACGCTAGCCTTGTAGCGTCACAAAGCTAACCACGCTGATGCGTCAGCTTGACAATAGAAAAGGCGCTAAGACCTTCAGCGTGGTTGTTGCTATCACGCTCCCAAGTGAGCGTTTCTTCATTTGCTGTGTCTGAAATGATGCTCAAATTATAAAAGTTGATGTTCAATTGATAATACATGGTAGTGTTGTTTAGGGACATTGGCGTGGTTTCATTGCTGGGCTTGAGTGATGGCGCTGCAGAATTAGTCGCGCTACATGTTGTAGCGTGGTAGAGTTAGTCGCGCTACTGTGGTAGCGTGTTCGGGTTTGTGACGCTGAGGTGTTAGCGAAGCACATTGTCTTGCGCTACTATGCTCTTTCCTCTAAGTGCTTCTTGTTTTGTAATGTAAGTGCTTCTATCTCAAACATTCTTTAATTAAGTTAATTTTGAGAGAGATGAATTTGTGCTTACATGTTAATTTAGAGAATTATTTGTTATAACTTATTCAAATGTAGTCATACAAATGTTTATAATGATTATTGAAGAATGCTCCAAGAACTGTAAGAGTAGTATGCTTTTATTTTATTAAATAAAAGTGCTTTGGCAAATGATTCTCTAAATGATGTTATAGAATGAAGTATAATGCTCCATGAACTATTGAGAAGTGCTCTTGATTAGTATGACTCGTTAGCTTTTAAATTTCATGAACTCATGATTAATATATTTTGACATTTTTAAGAGGGGTAGGTTCCTAATTTAATAGTCAAAAGTGATAGTGCTCTTGATTAGTTTATTATAAGAGTTTTGGGCTCTTAACTAATAATCAAAAAGTGAAAATGCTCTTAAATTTATTTTAATTATAAGAGTAATAAGCTCTTAATTTATAACCAAAAATGAAAATGATCATAATATTTATGAAGCAATGTGCTTAAAGAATAAGAAATCGATTATCCCATTATTTAGTATGATAAAAGTAAAAATGCTCTTAATTTTGCCTCAAATGACATAGCGCAAGAAAATTAGTAGCGGTGCTGTTGTAGCGTGAAAAACTTTGTTGCGCTACGCTATGGAGCACTGCATAATTTGTTGCGCTTGTTAAGTAGCGCTGAAAATGTTGTAGCGCTCCTCATTTAGCGCTACAGAGTCTGTGATGCTAGGCTTTTTAAATTTTTTGGCTCTTTTTTTTTTGTTTTTTTCGTTAAAGCTTTTCTAGTTTAACTTCATTAATTGTTCTTGTATTATTGATTAGATCTTGGGCCTTTTATTTTTGACATATAACTAATGAGCTATATTTTGAGACCGAGGGTTCGAGTAGGGGAAAAATGGCAATATTTTGTGGAGGGTTATCCGACTTACTCCCAAAAACTAGTCGCCAAAATGAAGTTTCAAGTGAGACAACTTCCATGTTTTTTTTTCTTCATAAGGGGCAACAAGCAAATGTCATAAGCGTAATGAGATTTTGAAGCAAGTGGCTTCATAACTAATTTTGAAAAGAATGTAGCCCCCGGGGTGTATAAGGTGGTGTAAGTATGGAGACTTGTAGCAACAAGGAAGGTCACAAATATGTATACTATACAAAACTAGCTAGATGAGTATGTACAAGTTAGTTATACTATAAGTATGCTCAAATTAGCTACAAATAAGCACGAGGAAAACAACAACAAAAAAAAGAAAAATGCACAAATGAGCACGGAGGTGCCATAGCATGAGTTAGCAAGGGATGGGGGTATCTCAACTTATCCTAAATTGATTTTTTTTGTAATGATTATTTTTTTGTACGAGGAGAATGAGGAAGAAAGAATAGTAGAAGTTAAGGATCCAAAAATGATTACGGTTGTTGTATAATGTGCTTGACAATGCTTATGATTCAATGGGGAGTGATTTTAGCTTGCTCATTTCATCTTATATTATGAGCCATCATCTTATACTTTCGTGATTGTCTTGTTTGAGAAGTTTGTTTCAAATTCAACTATTGGCTATTAATAATGTGAATCTCTTTAAAGAAATAAGAGATCAATATTATAAATGCTTGCTCAAGTTTTGAAGTGTTGAAGATGATAATGCTTGAAGCAGACGAGTTGTGAAGTTTATGAAGACCAAAACTAGAAGAGATGGGAAAGATTTTGGTGATGAGGGGATGATATGGAGTCAAAGTGATGCCTCATGCTGCCATGGATAGGTATAAGATAACTATGAAAATTCATTCTTTAAGAGAAAATGAAGAAGTTGGATGATTTTGCAGAATAAAAAGGAACAAGTAAAGGAAGTATGTGAGTGTTTGAGTTAAAAGATGACACTACAAGAGTTGATGATGATGAGCATCAGAAAGGAAATAAGCTTGATGAAGAAGAGTATGTGTGAAAAAAAAAAGGAAAGAAGGATGATATGTGTAGAAGAAAATGACTTGCTTTATGAGACATTAAGGCAATTTTCTTTTAAGGACGGTTCTGCGTTCTAAAATAAAACAGTATCCAAGACCTTAGGTTGGCCTTGTGTTCAAAGGACCTTTTTTGTCATGGGCCCTTAAAACTTTACTCATGTTACATGTCCTTAAGATGTAGGACTATTAAGACTGCACCTTATGAAAGGTTACATACGTATCCAATTCAAGTTGGAATCAGGTCTTACGTAGCTCTTGTTTCTGAGTTATTGATGTGTTAAAGGTAAAGACACAAGTTTTTTGCATTTTTGTTACACCTTAAGGAGGGCTTTTTCAGGGTTGTATCGTGGCTAAGCTTAGGGTGTAAGAAAGGAATGGAAAAGAAGGCTCAAATACCCATAATTAACCCAAACTATGCTACAAACTTGTTCTTAAACTTGAGCAACTCTATTACTTAAAACTTTACTTGTTGACAACTTTTCATGCATTTCCATTTGCTTGAATTGAAAATCAGAGCTACTTTAACATTATTTGCTTTATGGAGTTGCATTTTAATTTATGTCCTCGTAGCATTCCCATCCCCATGTTAAGTTTGATGTAGGTTGAAAGAAACAAGCTATGTGTTTAGGCACAAACGGTCTACCAAGAAAGTGGATCATAATGTAGGTTATTCAAGATAAGGGAGACATTTTTAGGGTTTCAAAGGTGACTCTTATGTTGGTGTATTGCATCTTTAAATAAACACTAAGTGGACTTGGAGTGAGCCCCCAATTTTTGAGACTTAAATTGAGCCTCAATTAAACTTTTAGGCTCTGATAACTGGGCCTATGGTTAATAAAGTAAAGTTTGTTGCCCAAAAGAGAATTTATTTGAACCACTTTGCTTTAATAACTTAATTAAGGAATTGACACATTTAATTTAAAGGATGTAAAATATAGAGTAAGTTGTTCAAGGTGTGGATGCGTCAAATTGAGGGTGCATTTGATATGAACAACGTAGTCTATATTATGCCAATTATGCTTTAACTTGTTCTTGATTGCCATGTTGATTAACTCAACTTGATGAGTTCATTCACTTGTAATTGTTTAAGCAAGACATGATGAGTTGAGAGAGAATGTACACTTTGAAGATGAAATGAATTTCATTTTATTGATAGTTGAATTATACATAGATGATACTTGGCAGCATAAGTCTCAAACTCTACCATGAAAGAAGAAGAAAAGAAAAGAGAGAAATTAACTAGGAAGTGATGGAGTTCTAGTTTTGGTCCAAATCATGTTTCCTTGTATGTATGCGTCTACATCGTCTTGAATAATGTTCTTCGGATTTTCTTGAGCTTGCATTTGAAGAATTTTAAATAATAACCATAATTGATTGAAACTTCATTATATTTCAGTCCAAACTATAGACCTTGGGTCACGTCTATTGATCAATATATTCTAAATCAAACATCTAGGAGTAGGTTGAACCATGGGCTTATAATTTAAACACTCAGAATGATGTATTTGATGCAAAGGTGGGATGAAGTGTTTATAAAAAAGTAGTAGCCAATACAGCACATATTATCACTTTCTAAAGCAAACAAATTTTCTTTTGTTTACATTAGGCATTTTTTCATCATTTTGTATGCCAATAATATGTAGCAACTCTTGCAATTTCATATTATAATGATTGCAGTTAAAAGAATGTGTCCATTTAGTATGTGTTAATAGATAAAATGTTGAAAAAAAAACAAAGCGGGTTTTTTTTATTGAACCATAACAGGCTCTAAAAAACCTTAGAACCCTTTTAGTTGGGGTTAATTATGATTTAATTGTGTATAAGTAATCTCAAATAAATACTACATATTCATCAAAATTATTCAAATACATGACTTTTTAGCGCAAAAAAAGTTCTAGCGCTAGCTTTGTAGCGTGACAAAAGAAGTAGCGCTAGCAAGGTGGCGTTACTAAACTTGTGACGCTAACAGTGTAACGCAATTAGAAGAGTTGCGCTCTTTGTGTAGCGTTGTAGAGTTAGTTACGCTGCAAGTTTCTATTGATTTATGCTAAGTTATCAGTAAATTTGTATTTAATGGGTTTGGATTCATGTTCATGTTGCCCATATATTCGTTATTTAGGCCTAAATGGGCCTATTATTAGACTGAACTTTTGAAAAATTCGTGATGATGTTATTTGTATGTGAGTCATTAAAAATATTGATCAAAATCTTGCATTGTCAAGCAATTAGTAAACTTCACATTATCATTATTGGATCCTTATAAAGAGATAATGAGGGAAGACAAAAAAGATATAAGAAAAATAGAAGAAAAAAGAAACAAGACTGAACACTCAGAGTTATAACAATCAAGGTTAATTGATGGGAAGCTCATAGGAAAAAATAAAAATTAGTAAAATAAAAAAAATATAAATATCATGATTAACCTTGATGGATTTTTTTTTTTGAGGTTCTTTTTCTTTTTTTTTTTGAAAAAAAAATTAATTGTAAGTGTTTGATTTTTTGAAAATAATGCAAGGGAAAGTGAGATAGTTAGATTTATTAGAAATTTGGAATTAAACTAATAAAATTCTAAATGAAAGGAATTAATTAGTAAACTTCCAAAAGATTCGAATTATATTAATAATCTCAAAAAGGTAAAGTATTTTTGAAATTGTTAATATTATTTGAACTTTTTAATAAATGTTAAGTGTATAAATTAGTTTCTATTTAATCAAAGGTTCTATAAATCAAATCCTAAGAAGATCAAGGATTTGATTAATAATCTCTTTTGCAATATTTTATTAACTAAATCAAATATATTGGTGTATAAAAAATCTTCCAAGTAATCAAATGATATCAAAGAATATAATTTAAAATTATGAAAAAATTTTATGTAATCATTTAATTTAGTTACCTAATAAAATATTGTGATTGAAAAGATTTGAAAATCTTTTCAAATCTAAATATGCACAAAATATATAAAAAAGCAAAACAAGCAACTAAACAAAACAAAAAGGAAACAATAATTACAAAATAATGCAGTCAAACTACTGTCAGTGATGGTTGTTCAAAAAGGTCCTACATCTAAGGAGTATGCTCCAACACTTTGCGGTATAATAACCGTTAGATATGAACTTTCTCCCATCTAAGTACCATGGGCGGCCTAGAAATTGATGTAGTTGGGATAAGGTTCTATCTTGCTCGGTTGCTTAGAGACCATGGGCCCCACCAAGTGAATAGTTCCTTCCCGAAATGTAATGTTATTATGGTGATCCTAAGGCATGTTTCAAACACATGGAAGCCAAGTGTTTGTCACATGTATGCAACATGTCTAAAAATGCAATTTGTTCTAAATATAATAAGTGTATGATTAAGAAAAAATTTTCATGTCTCACCCTCTTTAAGTCCCCAGTGGAGTCGCCACTGCAGGGGCCTCGGATTTCAGGGTCCCCAATTATTTGGTCACCTTTCCCAAACCGTCCATAGGTCGAGTTAGACCTAAAAAATTGGCTTCAGGAAAGGTGAAACGAATTAATTAGACCTTTTTTTTCAATTGAAATGGAACGCTGGAACTTGTACCACGCTAAAGACATAGCGCTACAGGATTTCCCACGCTGACCCTGCAGCGTTACAAGTTCTGTTGCGCTACAGTATCAGCGTAGGAAGGTTTGTAACGCTACGAAGGTAGCGTAGTTAACTTTCCAGCGCTGCTCCTTTTTCCTTTTTTCAACTGAAATGGAGCGCTGGAACTTGTACCACGCTACAGACGTAGCGCTAGAAGATTTCCCACGCTAACCCTGCAGCGTTACAAGTATTGTGACGTTACAGTATCAGCCCAAGAAGATTTGTAACGCTACGAAGGTAGCGTAGTTAATTTTCCAGCGCTGCACTTTTTTCCTTTTAAACCCAATTTTAAATCCTTGTTTTTTTTGGGAGAGACTTCAATGCCGATACCAACCATGCTAATAAGGAGTCGCCAATGAGTTTTAGGAACTAAACTCATAAACCGTGTATTTAGATTAGGTACGAATGGGACTCGAATAAGGGACGTTTGTCTAAATTGCACGAAAATCCTCTCTGTTCCCATGGGGATGACTCCAAGTTGTGGTCGAGCGAACCAAAGATTGGATTCAGGGGCGAAGGTACTAACATGACGGAGTGCGTCGGGTTAGCCCATAGGGGGCCATTACTAGTTTCTTCTTAACCATACGCAAATTATATTTAGAATCACACAATTATCAATTTACAAAACTAACAAAAAATAGCATTAAATTGTTAGTGATAGCACAAAAAAAATAATTAACTTAACTCAAACCGTTATTAAAATTGATTTAGGGAGCCTAGCATGGTTAGATTTGTCTGAAAGAATTATCTTGATTAAGCGTTGCAAACAATCAATTTAACTCATTTAACAATAATAAGGTGATAAAGTGGTAAATAAATAGTGAAACAACAACTAAAAGTCCATAAACATGACTTTTAGCTATCTCAGGAAACATACCACTTCTCGTATGAAGATTGGAGTCGTCGAGTGTTAATTTGGGCAGAGTTGAATTATTGTTTCAATATTATCAAAGTTTGTAGCCACTTTTTAAATAAAATAAATAGTAAAATAATAACAAGTAACTATTTATAATAATGAAGATGATAGAAAAGCAATATTTCTGATTATTTTAGTGTAAGGGAGAAAGTGAGTAAAAAAAGTTATCGAGAAATGAAGAAAATGAAGGTTTTTATAGCAGCGTGAGAACCCTAACTACGCTGGCCTGCTAGCTTGGTACGCCGAATCGCGCTGGCCCATTAGCGCGAGAAACCCTACAACGCTGCTAAGGTAGCGCTGTTAACTTAGTCACACTGAGCTGTCAGCGTAACTAAATTAACCGCTCTGCATTTTTGAAAGATTTTTTTTTCAATTTTTTTCAATTTTTTATATTTTATATTTTATCTATTTATTTATTTATATATTTATTATTATTATTTATTTATTTTTAAAATAAATTAAAAAAAAGTCCGTTGAATAAGAAAGGGCCTTTTATAATATCCGAAAATTATTTTTTTATGCCCAAATATACTCGATTATCCAATCTTCTAAAGAAATGAGTTTTTTAATCATCAAAGAGTCCTGCTGCGGGACAGGGGGACTAAGTCTACACAAGTAAACTTCGATCCCTCATACCCAATATCTACGAGAGATGCTTTATCCACCCTTCTTCTCTGTTTGAGTTACTACCTCATTATAATCACTGATCGCCGAATAAGAGATGAAATTCGCTAAACTCCATCCTTTGCTGCTACAGTGGTCGCAGGTTTCACTAAGTTGTTGTTGTTGTTTTTTTTTTTTTTTTTTTGGTTTGATCTGTTTTGAAATAGGCATAATTGTAAGAAAGCACCTTTTATAAACATTTTTGCGAAATAGCACCTTTTAAAATTTTTGTTGTGGATTAGCACCTTAAACAATTTTTTTTTTGTGAGTTGGCATCTTTGCCCGTTTTCAGGCGTTGACCGCTGATTTTTTTTGTTGACTCCGTTAATTTGGGTCATAATTAGAATTTTTTTTATAATTGCACCCTTTTTATCACTTCTACTTTAAAAAAAAAATTATGACACACCAACACCACCTACTCTCCAATCTTACCAACTACCTTTAAACACAACCACACCCATCTGCACCCCTACTGCACACAGCCACCACCACCTACCACTCTTCCGGTTTTCGCACCCCTTTCGAGCACCACCATTCACACACCACCACTACTACTCATAGCCCTTTTCACACACCACCGCCACCCACTCTAAATAGCTCATGACACCACCAACCCAAAAGCTCAAACCCACGATAACAATTAGCACCACTGTTAACCATTTGCGCCACCCATTCGAAACCCCAATTAAACCAAATGAAACTCTAACCCCAAATCAAGAATCTAAACTCCAAAATCGACTACATGAATCATAAATCGAAGTCCAAACCCAACATAAATCATCTCCGACAAACTTTATCACGAAATTGAAACCCTACCATAGTTAAGGTAGTTGTATGAAAGTTTGAAGGGTGGTGTCAAAGGGTTGTTCGAAAGTGGCAGTGGCTGTTTTGGGTAGGTACCGGTCATTTTTTAGTGGGGGTGGGGGTTGTGGTTGTGGGTTTATGTTGGTGATTTTGAGTGGGTTGTGGTCGTGGGTTTGGATTTTTGGCAGAGATAAGTGTGGTTATGGAAATGAGAAAAAAACAAGGGAAAAAGGAGGCGGAGGATATGAGAATAGGGGTGCAATAAGGGAGTAAACAACGGGCAAAGGTGCCAACTCGCAAAAGAAAATTGTTTAAGGTGCCAATCCACAACAAAATTTTAAAAGGTGCTATTTCGCAAAACAATGTTTATAAAAGATACGTTCTTACAATTTTGCCTTTGAAATATTCTAATTTGTTTTGTGTTTTCCGTCTGTTATGATTTGTTTAATTAACTTTAACCTTTATTTAACATTACTTGATAAGGGGAAAAACCATCTACTTATATCTATTATGTTCGTATTGAGTAGTACTTTCAACTATTTTTTTATTTTATTTATTTTTTGCTTAATGAAAGCTAAGGAGAAGATGTATATATTCTAAACTTATCTAATTTCATCTAATTATTACTTAATTTATCTGATTTGATCTAATTTGTCTCCCAATAAAACACTAGAGTGTTTAAATAACCTAAATTGAACAAAACCTACTTCTTGGTTTAGTCTAGGAATCTTAGGGGGTGTTTTGTAATACCCCATATTTTCACGTATTTTAAGGAGTTAATTTCGTATTTACGCGTATATTTTTAGTATTTTTATTGAGAAAGTAAGTTCAATAAAAATATTAAGGAAAGGGAATTTAAATAAATTTTAATTGAAGTAATTATATTATGTTTATAAATAATATTTCATGTTATTTTAAGTTTTATTAAATATTTTGAAAATTTTCTAAAAATAGAATTTTTAGAGTTTCCTAAATTGTTTTAAAACAAGGGCATAAAAATAATTTCAAGCATTAAGGTTTTTTTATGTAATTGCACCAAATCCTACTTTGGGGCCTATAAATACCCCTTAAAACCCAAAATTTCAGATTTAATTTGCAATCTTAGAGTTTTAGGATTTAAAAAATTTGAGAGAGAAAAAAAAAGATTTCGAAAAAAAGAAAAAAATCAGAAAGAATTTCCGAAAAAAAAAATTGTGCTCTCGTCCTCTTCCTCGCCACTCCCCCACGTCGTTGTTGTCGCTGCCCTCGCCACCGTGCGCCTCCCCTGCTGCAGCCGCCGACCACCCTTTGCCGACCATCTCCCTCTCCTCCCTTATATTGGTATAATTTTCGGACTTCTTATAAAAAAAATTCTTCTTATTTTCTTTTTAATTCAGTCTTGCAAAATTCATGCCTATAATTATGTTTAATCATGTTTTATAGAGTTATAATTATGTTTAAAGTATGAATTTATAAAGTTGATCATGAAATTTTACATTAGGGTTTATGAAATTCATGATTTTATGGTTTTAATAATTTAAACTTCAATATTATGATCATGAACTGTTGTTGTATGATTTTGTGATGATTGTATGAAGTTTAGATTGATTTTAAAGAGTTTTTTAAAGCTGTTTTAAATTGCTTTCCAATTTTATAATCAAGAAAACTAATAGTAAAACTATTATGAACATGTTTTACTTCATGAAAAATTGTTTTAAAGCATAGATTTGATGCATGTTGATGATAATAGATTGTAAAAGAGTTTTATGATGTTTAGATGAGTTTTGAATGATTAAACAAAGCTGTGAATTTTTATTAACACATGTTCATGCACAATAAAAATAGTAACACGTGAAATAAGTTGTCATAATTATTTTTAATGCATCTAAATATTGTATGATGATCTTTGAACATTACTATAGTGTTTTATGATCAAAACAAGATGTTTAGAAGGGTTTTAAAGTGTTTTTGAGAAATTTTATAAAGTTGTCATTTTTGGAAAATTACTGAAAATCAAGTATTTTGCAATGAAAAACTAAAATAAAGTATGGAATGGAATAGAGACCATATAGGGAACGTTTTGGACAAGTTTCCAACATAAAAAGATAGTTTAGAGTTCTTGTAGAAGTTGGTCAATAAGGTTTTAATTTAGATTGGATTTTCTCTATGTAGGAGACTTTGACTTAGTTTATTTCTAGAAGTTGTGGCGGATCACCACTACTTTACAAGGTACGTAAGTACTAAAGGCAACAATAATAGTAGAAATCATGCTTAATTGATGTTCTTATGTGTTATGAATGTGAACATGATTTGTTGTTTAGTTGAATTGCTTGAAAGGTATGCTAGTATGAAAGTATGATTTTTCATAGTGTTTAACATTCCATCTTTATAGCATTGTTAATTCATCATGAGTAATTGGAATTTTAAATTTATTTTTAAAAGTTGGCCAATGGCTTAATGAAGAAGAAAGGAAGTTATTTAAGTTGATTAGTTACTTAATCAACAAGAAAGGTAGTTAGTAAATTTTTATTCACACGAAGTAATGAACAAATATTTATATTTATTGATATATATAGCCACTCATAGTTTAATGTGTGGTCAAGGAAAAAAGTAAATAGTTAGCCACTCCCAGTTAATGTGTGGTAAAGAAAGTTTAGTTAAATAAAGGACACACAAAGGCATTATTTTTAAAATCATCTTAAAACAAAGATGATTAATATGGCTTGTTTAATTCTATGCATGCTTTTATGTGATGTTGTATGTGAGTCATAACAATGTTAACCCGCTATGACAATGTGATTTGCACCAAAACTCTTGGAACGTATATACCTTGAGTATGAACAATGGGGGGAGTCGTATGGAACAATGATCTATGACTTCTAATCTGGGTACAAGACGTTGTACTCTTTTATATTTTTAATGCGTTGGAATTTCGTCACTTTATGTGACATAGGTAATACCTTCTTGGAGTTGCTCCAAGTTGGTGCCCAATAGGGCGATTTTAAAGGAAAGGAAACTTGTTCAACGCGAAATCTAAAGTTTAATTATAATAAGTAATATTGTTTGAGTTGAGTCTATGCGCAGGTAAAGAGTTGTCAACGATAAGAAGTATGTTTGTTATACTTTTATTTTATTTTCGTTGCTATTCATGTTTTGCATAGTCTTTAGTATTTGTGCACTCAGGTTTGCTGATCGTGTGTTTTGTGTGCATGGCTTTGTTTTTAACCCGACCCTACGATGATCCACTTGATGGTGAGTAGTTATCTAGAATAAGAGGAAGTTACAGGTACAAGTGGGCATAAGTCAATCATGTTAGGTTGGAGTGCGAGCGCTTGCATTGTAGTTTTTCGTAGTTATGTGAACTAGTTACTTTTTATTGTTTTGTTGGATGCTGACTTTTGATTTCTAAAGTTTAAGTTTTATTTGTTTTTTGAAGGGCCGTTAAGATGGTTCCGAAGTGTAATAAAGCCTTATTTTAGTTTTCTTTTGGTTTTAACTCTGGTTTGTTTTAAGTTTATTTAAGTTTCGTTTTGGGTTTTAATTTGGGGTTTGGTTTTTAAAAGACTTCCGTTGTAATACTTTAATATAAGCCTTAGCCGTCATCACAGTGGCGGTAATACTTTGGTTTTTGCTATTTAATTTAGGAGTTCTTTATAATTATTATTCTTTATTTATATTATAATATTTTCCGGAATATCTAGAGAAAGAAGCTAGGAAATTCTAGGGTATTACATGTTTGGTATAGAATTAGTAAAAATAACGAAATGGAAACAAATTATGAGGGGAAAGGGTAACATGTAGTTGTTTGGTATATCTGTAGAAACATAAACAAAACTATTGTTCCGGAAAAAATAATCAAATTGAAATCCATTAATCCCACAACCATAATTTCATTTTTTCCGTATAAAATATAAAATTATATGCATAAAATGATTTCACAAAATTCGTATAAAATGAAGAAAATTGTAGCAAAAATTGATAATCTTACATAAGTTGAGTTAATTATTTTTTTTTTTTTAAAAAAAGCAAAATTGCAAACCCAAGTAACAAATTAAACCCTCACTTCAAATTTGAGCAACAATTGAACCCTAGATTAGATTTGAATAACAACAATATCAGCAAAACGAACAAAACAACGAAAAATTTGAGTAGCAATAATTAAAACCCCAAGATTAAAGCAAAACGAAATAAGTAACAAAAAATTGAGGAAAATTAGAGAGAAAACTAGAGATTACTTGATGATTTTTATGTGATCAAAAATTGGAGAAAACTTTTTGTGACAAATTTTTGTATTGTTTTGTTGTTGTTCGAAGAGGGAGAAACTCTGACAAGGTAATGGAAGAGAGAAAAAGAATGGTTTGCAAACGGTATCAAATTGAGGATGTTAGGAGGATTTTGTTTCCTCTGATTTTAGAGTGGTAACAAAGTAAGGGTATCACTTTCCCTTGGTCATTTGAATTTGTTTCCTAAAACACATGAGAAACAAATGGTAAGGGTATACTTTTGCAATTCCCTTTCCAATTCTAATTTTTGCGGAGACCAAACACCCCCTTATATATTAAAAAGAGCCTTCAATTTACTCTACAATTCTCTGGAATGAACTGTATTCCAATTGTTGATGTTCATAACTATTGATGTCTATTTTGTGTGCGTTGTTGTTTTGGTCTAGCTTTTGTTGTGACCGATGGGTTTTTTCGCAGGCCTTTTGATTTGATTTAGTAATCTGGTTAGTCCTCTAGTGTTTTCTATTGCTATTTCTTTTGGTCCAAAATTAATCAGGCTAAAGTTTGCATGTGTGTTTTGCTGCCAAAGATAGTCATTTGTGATTTTGTAAGCTTTCTGTAATTATTTTGATTTTACAAAAAAAATTGATTTTTCCCTAGATTCATATCATTTCAATTTATTCTAAATTATTCTTCTTTTTGGTTCAATTTGCATTACAAAGTAAGGTAAATGGGCTTTTTTGATTTTCTAAATTTTCTTGTTAGATTATAATGCAACAAGTCTCCAGTAAGACCCATGAACTATTTGTAAATTATTTTTAATCATTGGATTTATTGAATTAATTTTTTATTTTGTCTAACTATTCAGTGAACTTACCAATTAAAACCGTCTTATGTAAGTTTTTGTACACGGGTTGTATAACTATATTAAGGGAGTAGGTTAATCAAGCTACTCATCCTAATATCCTATGAACAACGCAATAATTGGGCAATATCTAGGTGACTTAATTAATGTCCTTACTTTACGAAATAAAAATAAAATAAAAATAGGGAGCTAATCATTGTATGCGAGAGCTTCACCTTTTTGAGAAGGCACATCTTATGCAGGAGACTTGGATTTAGACTAGGATATTTCAATTATAACCACCCAATGTTTCACAATATTTTGAAATACCACCTAATATCGGGATTTTTTTTTTTTTGGTTTCTCTATAATATGCCCCTAAGATATCGATTTTTCTACGTTGTGCCCCTTCAAACAAAACTTTCTACATGGTGCCCTTCAAGTGTAATCATGTTAGCTATGGTGCCCTTGGTTACCATATGCTTCATCTTCAACCTCCCCATCACATTACCTAATTCCTCCACAACCCTCCTCTTCTCTCATCACCTTTGATCTAAATCCACCTTTGAGTTCAGCCCAACCACCACCACCACCATAAACACCTTAGCAACCAATACGTATTGTCGCAAACCCCACCCCAACCACCAACAATTATTCCAAAAATCCCCAATTGTTAGACACTTGTATTTATTCACTTCAAGAATTCGAATAGGTGGTTGTACTCCGTGTTGGGGTGGTTAGAGTTTCTTCAAACTCCTCTTCAATTGTTAAATCACTTAAATAAATGAATGTTAATAACTATGCCCCTTTTCACATGTCAGTGAAGCTAGAATGCTTTGAAGCTTTTGTGTAATGATATTTTGCATGCCAAAAACACATTCTTGAGCTCGTTGTTGTTTTGTTTTGTTTTGTGGGGGATTTGATTTTCATTTATTTGGTTGTTTTTAGTGATTCAATTTGTGAATGGCTTATGTTGTTTGATTTTTGGTTTTCTGGGTTTAATTGAAGACAAGATTTGATTGTGATTTAAATTAGGATGGGGTTTATAATAATTTAATTTGAGATGGGACTCGTGGGAGTATAATTGGAACCTTCAATTAGATTGATAACCACGTCTAATTGACTATATTCATCAATTTGTGGAAAATCACCGGATGTTGTAAAGGTGATTGTCTTATATGTTTTGTTGCTACTTCACCACCGCTCCACCACCATCACTTGTTCTTGTCTCTTCTACTTTTTTACTTTTGATGATTGATAAATCTGTGATCATCTCATTAGCTACTATTTCGATCATTTTTTTTTATAAGAATGGTGTGGTAGTAGTTATGTTGAGTCAAGGAGGGTGAGAAACAAGGTGAGAAGAGGAGAGAAGACAATGGAAGATGAGGCAGGCTTTAGAGAGAGGGGCAATGGAAGAAGACGAGGAGAGTAAGGGATAGAATAATGGGGTAAACAATAATTGACGGAAAAACTTAACGATAGTTAACCACATGGGCACCATGGAGAACATAACTACACTTGAAGGGCATCATGTGGAAGATTTTATTTGGAGAGATACGACATAGAAAAGTCGATACTTTAGGGGTACAAAATAGAAAAACCATATTTTTTATTAATTAAACCACTTAATGGTGTTCATCTCCTTTGAAATTGGTACGTGACAACTTTTTCTACCTTTTAATCTACTCCAATAATCTGCGCAAACGAATGAAAACATAGCACAAAGTATTCTATTTTTGACAAACAAAGTAGCCCTTCTAGCGACAATGGATGTTGATTCTTAGTTCAGCAAATCGATTGCCAGACGCTTCATCTAAAGTCTTACTGGCATAATAAATAGCGTGCAAGACTTTATCTCTCCTTTGACCTAAAACCTCACCAACTGCAAAGTCACTAGCATCACACATTATTTCGAAAGGTAAATTCCAATCAGGGGACTGTATAATGGGTGCCGAAATTAGTGCATTTTTGATCATATTAAAGGACTCAAGACACTCATCAGTGAATTTAAATTCAGCATCTTTTAACAGCAATTGAGTTAGTGGTTTCGCAATTTTAGAAAAATCCTTAATAAACCTGCGATAAAAACCAGCATGACCCAAAAAACTTCTTACCCCTTTAACATTCACTGGAGGTGGCAGTTGCTCAATTACCTGTATTTTCGCCTTATCCACCTCAATGCCACGTTCGGAGACCAAATGTCCCAAAACTACTCCTTCATTGACCATGAAATGACATTTTTCCCAATTTAAAACCAGATTTACCTGTTCACATCTTTCGAGAACTTTAGTCAAGTTAGTCAAACATGAATCAAAATCAGAGCCGTAAACACTAAAATCATCCATGAAGACTTCCATAATGGACTCTATGAATTCAGAAAAAATGCTCATCATGCAACGTTGAAAAGTAGCAGGTGCATTACATAAACCAAAAGGCATTCTACGATATGCAAAAGTACCATAAGGACATGTAAAGGTCGTTTTCTCCCTATCATCAGGATGGATGGGGATCTGAAAGAAACCCGAATATCCATCAAGATAACAAAAATACTTATTCTTAGCTAAACTTTCCAACATTTGATCAATAAAAGGAAGGGGGAAATGGTCCTTTTTAGTTGCAACATTCAATTTTCTATAATCAATACACATCCTCCATCCTGTGACAACTCTAGTAGGGATTAGTTCATTTTTATCATTACGAACAACAGTTGTTCCCCCTTTCTTAGGGACTACCTGCACGGGACTTACCCACTGGGAATCAGGCACCGAGTAAATAATACCTGCATCTAGAAGTTTAAGAACTTCCTTCTTCACTACCTCCTGCATGTTAGGATTCAAACGTCGTTGACCCTGGATACAAGGTTTGTGACCTTCCTCTAAATGAATTCTATGCATACAAAAATCAGGACTAATACCAGTCAAGTCATCAATAGTATACCCAATAGCCTTCTTATAAGATTTAAGTACACACAAAAGTTTATTTAATTGCCTATCAGTAAGAGAAGCACTAACAATGACAGGGTATAACTTCTTATCATCGCGAAAAGCATATTTCAAGTAAGAGGGGAGGGGCTTCATCTCAGGTTGGGTTACCTCTTTAACAGAACAAACCTACAGCCTCCAGAAGATCTTTTGTAGTAGATCAAGGCATATCATCAAATACAATCTCATCAATGACATCGATAACATAACATGATTGTTCCATCATTGGACTCTTAAGAGCAGCATTAAGATTAAAGGTAACTTTATCATCCCCTACAGACAAGGTCAAACTACCATTTTTGACATCGATAACAACACCTGCAGTGTGTAAGAAAGGTATACCAAGAATAATTGGGATATGAGCATCCTCATCCATATCTAACACAATAAAATCAACAGGAATAAAGAATTTCCCGACTCTCACCGGGACATCCTCTAAAATACCTTTAGGGTATTTCACTGTCCTATCTGCCATCTGCAAGGTGATGTTAGTAACCTTTAAAGCACCCATATCAAGCTTTTTACAAATAGATAACGGCATGACACTAACACTGGCTCCTAAATCACATAATGCTTTGTCAATAAACAGAGGGCCAATGTTACAGGGAATAGAAAAACTTCCTGGGTCCTTTAGTTTCGATGGTGACTTGTTTTGCAATATGGCACTGCACTCCTCTGTGAGTGCTACGGTCTCCACCACACTCAACTCACGTTTCCTGCTCAAAATGTCTTTCAAAAACTGAGTGTAAGTAGGAATTTGAGTTATCAAATCAGTAAATGGAACAGTAACCTGCAAATTCTTAACAATAGCTAAAAATTTACTGAAATGATTATCGTTCTTACTCCTGGTCACCCTGTTCGGAAAGGGCAACCTAACCTGTGACTTCAGGATAGTATCAATCGATGTGTCATCTACTTTCTCCTTAGGTGCTTCAGCCTCCTTATCTGGTAAATCTTCAATCACCACATCACTGGTCTTCTTAGCTCCACCTGCAAAGTAGGCATTTTCGGACCTTCATAAGTAGCTCCACTCCTCAAGGTAGGGCATTGACATGGTCCCTAGGGGGATTATGTGATGCCTGGGATTTTGGAGGTGTAGGTTGTGATGGAAGGTGGCCTGGTTGCCTTTGAGCAGTTGATTGCGCAATCTTAGCTATCTGAGTCTCCAGGTGCTTGTTATGAGCCTGCATCGCCTCCATATTTTTCTGCATTTGCAACATCATATTCTTCAACTCCGAGATTTCTCCACTAGGTTGAGGTGGCATTGGCGGTGCTGATAGTGGTGGCCTGCTGAAACCTGGTGGGTGTGGTGGTACATATCTCTGCATCTGCTGGGGTGCCTGCTGAGGTGGCATAGCTTGCTGAGGATTCTGGACATTGTTATAATGCTTTCGTGTTACAAATGTAAGATAACAGTTATGGTGAAAACAATCCTTCCAACCACCACCAGATAATATTGTAGCTATTAGAATACTTGGATTGTCTTGTGTGCTGTGATGAAGGCGCCACCCCATGCTCATACTGAACTGGTACATGACTGGGAACTATGACCAAATGAACCACAGGAATCACAGAAAGGATCAGTACATCCCGAAAGTGCAGCTACAGGTGATGGTGGAGGAGCTGTAGTACCAATCTTATCAAGCTTCTGACTTATGGCATTGATCTGTGCAGCTAGACTCTCATACTTATCATCAACTACATGTTTTCCACCCTTCTTGGAATGCCCTCTAAGGTTACCAAACTGTGAATTATGAGTGGCAATTTCATCAATCAGTTCATATGCAGCATTGACCTCCTGGTTCATGAATCGACCATTAGCAGCAGAATGTAATAAAGCCCTACTCTCATTACCCAACCCATTGTAAAATGACTGAACCAGAAACCATTTCTCAAGTCCATGATGAGGACACATTCTCAACAACTCCTTAAACCGTTCCCAGGCATCATATAGTGACTCATCTGTCTCCTGATTAAAGTTAGTAATTTGGCTCCTCAATAAAGCAGTTCTCTGTGGTGGGTAGTACTTCCTCTGAAAAGCAAGAGCTAAATCCTCCCAACAATTATGGTAGCCATATTGAGCTCATTCAACCAGTTCTAGCCTTGTCTTTCAACGAAAATGGGAACATTCGCCTTCTGATGTAGTCCTTAGAAACGTTCATTTGCTTGATAGATCACAGTATTGAAGGAAATTCTGTAAGGGTAAATTCGGATCCTCCTCAATGTCCCTGAAAACTGATTTCGTTCAACCATGTTCACAAGTCGATTTCAGTTCAAAGTTAGCAGCATCGGTATCGGGTACTGAATAACCTCCAGCCATAGACTCCGTACTAGGCAAGGAATAGTTTCTCAATGAACGGGCCGCAGGTGGCGGTGGTGGAGGTGGTGGTCCTCTACCCTGTCCTTCTCCTTCGGCGGCCATTTCAACCCTAAATACCCTTCAACAGCGGATTAAAGGTGAACTCGAAAACTGAGACAAGTCAAAACGATTCCTCCACAATCGGGGAAGAAAATTCGGCGTCAACTACGTCTCAACCTCTCAAAAATACTCGCTCGGGCTCAGGGAAAATGAAAGTATCAGGCTCGTGGTCGTTTTGCATAAACCTATGAACCTACACACAATAGAAACTCCGAACAAGATAGAAATAGCCCCAAAGAACTGAATAGTTCTTTGAGACTAGAAAAATATAGAGAAAACAGTATAAACCCGACTAACAGAATTAAAAATTGCCTCCCCGCAACGGCGCCAAAATTTGATGAGGCAGTCACACCTATCAAAATAAACCAAACGACACTAACTAATGTAGCTAGGGAAGTAAGGATCGAATCCTCAGGGAAGCAATGAACTCTATTAGTTCTAAAAGCTTAAACCGTACAAAGGGCCTGGTCGAAATGGTATTAACTAAATGACTACTAATTAACTACTAATCAATTACGGAAATGACAAGATTAAAACCAATTAATGAAGCCTGGGTCATTCGGTCACCAAGAACAACTAATGGAATCACTAACAAAATCGTTCAATCTCACAATTACATCAAATTAGGGCTCACTAATTCTCTCGAATTTAGACTCCCTCGACTCATCTAGGCTCTCGCTCATTCCTAGACTAATTCCGCCTATTTCAGGGGTCTTATTGTGGTATTTTTACCTCTCGGCATCAAATTCAACAATTACCAAAATTACAACTAAATCTGCGCACAATTCAATTGTAAACGAACAAACCCAATAATAGGAATTTGACTACTAATTGCGGAATTGAAACAACCTAATTTAATTAGTCCATTAATTAGTCAAGGCTTCCCTAAACCTAGAAATTTGACTACTCACTCATGAACATGAAAATTAAAGCAAACATAATCATAAAATTCATAATTGAATTCATGAAGTAATTAATAATTAAACTAATTAACATCAACAATTAACTAAATTAATTAGACTAAAGAAACTAAAAAGCATAAATTAAACTAAATAAAAAGAATAAGAGTAAAAGAATTACCAAATTGAAGAACAAATTGAGGAACTTGAATTGAATTGAAAATTATTGTTGAGAACAAAAACCCTAATTCCCCAAATTAATTTGAGAGAGAAAAAGTGCTTAAAATAAAACCTAAAAGTCTAATTCTAAATTATGAAAGGCATAAGGTTCTTTTTCCTAGAAAGTCGTGCCTTTAGTACCCAAAATTGGGCTTACAAAGTCAAAGTACGAAGAAAATAAAAGGAAAATAAAAATCTCGGAAAAACGGCTGATGCGGGCGCATAGGAGATTTATGCGCCCGCATCAATCTCCCAGAAGCCCTCTACAGCTGAATTCTTCTTTAAATGCGGGCGCATAGGACTTTTATGCGGCCGCATAAAGTACTCAGAAGCCTGTTCTTTTCTTTTCCTCTTATTTCTTCATTATTTCTTCAAGACTTGTTTCCGTAGCTTTTTGGCACGCACTTCCATGCATCTTCATTCTTATCCTGTCCAAGCTTTTCGGCTTCGTTCCGAGCCTCGGTTTTCGTGCTCCTGAAATAACAAAACACACCAAAACCGAGCATAACAACCGCAAACGATAAAATCAAACTAAAAAGCTCTAAAATTGCCGGAAATCGATCAAACTTGGCGAAACGCTTCAAAATAGCTAAAGAGCATCCAATGAGCTAAAATCAAGCCATAATAACAACCATTAAGCATAAAATTGGCCCGAAACAAGGGGGAAAAACGCAATAAAAACCACACATATCACAAACTTAAATTCGACTAACTTCAAATAAAATATTATAAACTATATTAGTAGCACTCCATCTATGAGAGCACATTTTTTACTACTCGTTTTCTCATGAATCCACTACAAAGATAAGTGTAAGGGGGTAAAGTCATTGCATGATTTTCAATAATCCTCAAAGCCATATTTTTATTTTTTCGATAAAAAATATGGCAACTCAAATTATTATTGAAAAAATAAGTACTCCGTACATTGTCTTAAGCCCAAACCAAAACAACAAAATCATCCGAGGCATCGCCCGGGGCACACACTAGTTAATAATTAAAAATAAATTCATAAAATGAACTCAAGTAATTAAAGAAAAAAAATCAGAACAATTAAAACAAAAAAATGGAAAAAAAAAACAACCTCGGTCCTTGCCGCAGGGTTGTGAGGCTATGGGCTGCGGTCAAGGACTCTGACCGGCAACTCGGCAACATCGGAGAGGGTGGCAACACCTGCTGCGTAGGATATTAGGTGTTTGGGGTTTGAATTTGAAAAGTTGAAGAGGAAGTTAGAGAGAGAAAATTGAAATGAGAGGTTTTTATTGGTGTTTCACGCGGATTCCCTTTCCAGCATGTTTCTTTTTTTTTCTTCTTTTCTTTAACATTAAACCTGATTTTTGTAAGTTATGGGTGGGCACGTACATAGGGGTGCCCTAACGTGGGTCCACCCCTGATCATAGTTCATACACTTAACAAACATACTATTTGATATAGGGATTGAACATAAATCATGGGAGTTTAATTATTCCCTTCTGGGGAAGTGAACATATCATAAATTTCTAAGTGACTTGAATTATCATCATCAAAGTCACCACTGCCATCTTCAATCACAAGATTGGTCTCAACTTTCTTTCCTTTTTGCTTTGATGATTCTTGATATAATGTAACAAGAAGCCTTGGTTCACGACACACACGAGAACAATGACCTTTTCCACCACAATGGTAACAAACACTAGTCACATCTTCTTTTTTTCTTCTCATTTTATTTATCATTGCGATTCCATTTCCAATGAGAAGTTGAGTTTCTAAAATAACCTCCATGACCTCTACCATATCCACGCCCACGTCCACATCCACGACCACGACCACGATTATGACCAGTGCTGCTGGCGTGGTCTATAGTGGATGTCACATTCTCTTGAGGGAATGGAGTTGCTCCAGTAGAACGGGACTCATGATTTTTCAAGAATAACTCATTATTTTGTGCAGCCACGAAAAGACAAGATATTGATTCAGAATATTTTTTAAAACCTTTCTCTCGGCATTGTGTCTGTCGGACAATATTATTTGCATGGAAAGTGAAGTAAGTTTTTTCTAACATCTCAACATCTGTTATCTTTTCTCCACATGATTGTAATTGGAATGTAATTTTAAACATGGCTAAATTGAACTCGCTAACGGATTTAAAATCCTATAACCTCAAATGTAACCAATCATAACGAGCCTTTGGTAGTATAACCGTCTTTTGATGATAATATCCTTCATTTAAACTATTCCAAAGAATTTGTGGGTCTTTTATGGTGAAAAATTCAGTTTTTAGTCCATCATGGAGGTAACACCGAAGGAATATCATAGCCTTCGCTTTATCTTGACTTGTTGCCTTACTTCGCTATTTAATTGTTTCACTAAGGCCCTTTGCATCCAAGTGTATTTCAGAATCCAACACCCATGATAAATAATTCTTCCCAGTAATGTGAACTGTGAAGGGCTACAAATTCAAGTTTACAAATATTTGACATATTTCACTATAAAAAATAATAATATGATAACAAAAACAAAATTAAAATAAAATTACGGCACAAAAATAAATAAATAAATAAACAAGTTGCGTGTTAACATTATAATATTATATGCCAACTTTGATACTTTACTGCTATGGCCTTACATGTCTCCTATTGCTCGCATGCTATTTTTTATGTTTGTTCTTATGCATTTTCACAATAATAGTTATGCATGGATATAAGTGATTAATTTGTTTAAGTTTAAGCATGCATGATGGTTATAAAACATATCATTTTTAGTATGGCAATAATGTATGCATGTGAAAAACATATCTGATAAAATACGAAATCAAGAAAAATTGAATACTAGAATTCTACAAGCTCAATTATCTTTTAAAATATAGATGTCAATGAAAGTTGACGAAGATGAAACAATATCACAAAGAAGTATAAAAAATACCACTAAGAAAATATGTATCCATGTAGACCTAATTGAAAATTTAGTAAGAAAATTGAAAATTTATAATAAAAATAAATACTTGAAAACCAATTATTATAACCATTAATTCTTTATGAAGATTTGACAACCATGAAAGTAGTCCGTATAAAAAGAAAATCAAATATGACTAAAACATGACCCACAAATTGCATGAACATCATGCATAATACGATATCAACAGTACGGATCAAGAAATTGTATATTTTTATTCAATTTAAGAATAATATGATAATCACGAATTACAATAATAAGATAATTAGTAAAGGTAAAACTTACATCAATAATGATTGATAATTTCTTTCTTCAATTCCCTTTTGATAATCTTCTTCACAATTGTGTAAAGAATTCGTGCTGATAACATATTACAAAAGTAACTATAAAAGTATGAGAATATAGAGAGTATAAAGAGAATGTAAATTAAATTATTATTATTAAAACATGCATATATATAATACACATATATACATATGGTTATAACCTAGGTAGCATGGAGTCAGAAACAGGGTCAAAAACGGGGCTGAAAACGGGGTCGAAAAATGGCAAAAATAAAATTTCTAAAAACGGGTACGACATGGGTTCGACTATATTATATATATATATATTAAATATATACATATATTAAAATATTTCACTAGTGGAAAAAATGGATTCTGCTGCACCACATTTGCTGCGGTTTTTTGAGTTTTTAGAAAAACCGCAGATAAAAGTCACGTGTGGTGATGTTCTTAGACTGTATTTGCTGCGGTTCAAAGGAAATCGCAGCAAATAAAATATTTGTTGTTTTTTTCTTATTTGTTGCGGTTCTAACGACCGCAACAATTAATCCAAAAAAACAATACGCTTCAAACTTAAAAGCCCGGCCCAAAATCCGGTTAGCATATAAAAGCCACCAACATTATCATTTTCGCCCCTTTCTAACCCTAAAACCTTATTTCTATCTTCTCTCTCTTATCAAACTTCCACACTCATCCTTATCTCACGAAACCCTTCTCTCATACTCTCGTTCTTTCTCTTGATCTCTCGTTTGTTCCGTTTCTCTCATTTTCACGCCATCCTATTCTCATTTCGCATTTGCCTCTGTTCTCTCTCCTTGTTGGAGGTATCATCCCTTCTCTCAATCTCCTTTTTTTTCCTGTTTTGTTGTTATTTAATTTTTCGATCTTGTTTTATTTTTTCCCCCCTAAATTCGTGGCCTTTTGTGGTAGTATTTGAAGATAATTATGTTTATAAATTTGTTTTGCATGTCATTTTGGTTGAATTGTCGTGTTTTTTGAAGTTGGATCTCGCTCAAGATCGAATTTCGTTGGCGATTCACTCGTGTTTGTGACAGGTTAGTTTTCGTGTTTTTGATTTTTGTTGTTTTATTTTGATTTAAATTTGGGATTATATTTTATGGGTTTGGGGTTACAATTTGAAGTTAGGGTTTCATGCGATTCACTCATGCTTTGTTTTGGTTTCAATTTAATTTTTGGTTGTTAATTTTGGTTTCGATTTGATGTTGTAATTGTTGTTGGTTTTGGTTTTGATTTTGTTTTGAGGAGGAGAGAGTGACTTTGACAACTGACGTTTGAAGCTCAAACAACAATGGCAGCCTCATCTCTTTCCATCACTTGCTGCACTATCCCCTCCACTCACCACCATTCTTCCCTCACTGAACGCCCATCCTCCATTCTTCAGTAAGTCCATTTCTCCTTTTTTATCATCATCTTATTTTCTCTGTTTTTTCAATTTGTTCAATTTGTTCAAAGTTTCTTGTGTTCCTACTTTCTAGGGTATATTTTGTAAGAAAGGCTATTTTTTTACATGATTTAGGGAAAATGATTTATACCCTTTGCTTAATTTGTTTTTATTTACACATGATTGGTTGTAATTGATTTGCTTTGATTTAATTTTACAATACAAAGTTCAATTCTTGTAAATTGTAGTATTTTTATTGCAAATTGTGTTCAAGATTGCAGCTCTATACTGATTATTGTTTAATTACTATCAAAATTACGTGATTGATACATTATTAGACTGTTAATTAATTGAAAGTGTCTTTATTTAAAGTGGTTGATTTTAGTATAGGATTGTTGGAGATGTAAATTGGGATTCTTATGAATTGGTTTAGTTAAGGTGGTGGTTCTGGGTTTGGGTTTATGGGCTTTGGGTAGTGTGGTCTTGCTGCTAGCCTGCTGCTGTGTTGTTGTTGCTACTGCTGTGATGATGTTGCTATTGCTGTGATGATGTTGTTGTTATTGCTGTGATGTTGTTGTTGTTATTGCTGTGATGTCTTGATTAAATAAGGTTGAGGTGATGTGACTAAATTTTTTTGAGTTCTATTGCCACTGGTTTTCAAATAATGCTCCTGAAGTGTATTATACTGTTTTGTTTCGTCATTGCCGGTTCTGCTGCTAGTGAAGGTGTGAGTTTGACTTCACTATGTTTGCATTTTTTTCCAGGTTATTAACTAGTTTTTGAAGCTTAAGGTGTTATGAATGAAAGGCATGAACGTATAAATGAATATGTGCCTTGAAATATGAATGAAAGCATGACTGATTGAGCGAATCGTTGAATAATTGCATAAATGTTAGAATGTTGAAATAATTGCATAAATGTTTGAACGTATTTTTTGCAATGTTCATGAGTTATTTCATATAATTTCATGGTAAGTTTATTGTAATAAAAAGCAATTTTCAAACTATATTTGCGTAATATCAAGTATTTCCCTGAAAAAGTTTAGTTTTTTTTATAAAAAAAATAAATTATTCATACTCATTATTAAACAATCAATATTAAAACATTGTTATAACAAAATTCAACATTTGGTTCAACAATTTTTAGATTTTTTTTAAGCAACATTCATATTCTAAATCTAGTAACAATTATATTCTTGTATGCAGATAAGCTAAATCTATGGAGGATGCTGGGAAATACAATTCTAGCCAAAGATTAATTAAAAAATCCAGTTCTAACTCAACAACAAGCTCTATTTCAACCTTTAGAGAATCAAATTGATTACTGATGTTTGAAACTTTGAATAGTGTTTGAAAGTAATATGAATTAAGATTACTCTGAGTTCGAATATTGTTCACAACATACCTCATTATTGTTTGCAATTGATTTGAATATGGCGTATTACAAATTTGAATATGATTGTTACCAACAATATTTAAGTTATTTTTATTAGCAATATTCAATGTATTCCTTAGCAATGTTCAAGATAATTAATTAACAATATTCAAGCTGCTCATCAGCAGCGTTCAAGTTTTTTAGTATCAATGTTCAAATTATTCATTATCAATGTTCAAATAATTTAATAATAAACGATTAGCCAAAATAAGAATGATTAATTTGAATGAAATTTGACTTTGTATTTCTTCATCAACAATAAAAAAAATGGGAAGAAAAAGGAATTCTAATTTTGTTTCTTTACTAAAATGAGTAGACTAGAATTTGCGATATTCAATGAGAATTGATAGTATGGTAGAAACATTCATATATGATTAAATTAACAAATAAATAACATTCATTTCCTCCTTTGGTCGATCTCGTTCCTTTACAACCAACAAAATGATAATTCATCAAAATATAGTCATTGCATAATTGAACAAAATTCATTGCATAATTGAAGGATATTCAAATAAAGACATCCTAATTTTCAACCATCATTTTATTCTGAAATAGAACATATTCATACAAACTAGCTACAACATGAGCAAAACTACACACCACTAGCTTTAGCTACATTAGTCGTTATGCAAAACTTAACACCATGAGGCTTATATAAGCAATGAGAGGACTTCAAGCCTCTAATTTTATTTAATAATAAACAACCTCTATAGCTAGCATTTGTTCATCTTGATAATGCCTTTGGGAGAAGGCCTTTAAGAAGGGTTAACAATATATCATACACAAAAACAACTTCCTTTCCTTTATCCCGAAAAGTAATTGAACAGAGTGAATATTTTCATCTCTATGAGACATTCTTCTCATCCGGCTCCTAGAAAATGAAAAAAATTCAAATTTCCATATTCAAACTGAATATTTTTTTTATATAAAAAAGATATATTTCCTCTGTTCCGAAATACTGGAGATTTTTCACTGTTCACCCAACTTTTGCTTTATTGCTTTTAGGTGATATGTTTACTGATATACCCCCATATTACACAAAACTATTGCATTACAAAATTGCTTTAAAATCAACCAAATGCCAATATAAAAAAAATCCAAATTCAACCATATACCAAAATCAAGCAAAACGAAGTCCGAAAATCATAATCATAATCAAGCAATATAATTAAAACAAAATTTTTCTGCCAAAATAAATAAAAATAATTTGAAAATTGAACAATACCCAAAATTAACCAAACCAAAATTAATTACACAAACCAAAACCCATATCATCTGAAACTATTATGAAACGTTTTAGGTAACAAATGTTCTTTGGACATAAAAGGGCGATCTTCAGTTTCAATGGTAAATTGTTCAACTTCCATATGTTTTGCTGAGAAAATGATACATGCAACTATGCAAGATGACAATGGCACACCTTCAATAATTTGAAAAAACAGATCTAGCCGTTTAAGAGAGACAAAATTGTTACTTGAATACAGAAAAAGAGACAATTTTGTTGCTTGAGGGATTGTTGAGTGGAAATGTTTGAGTGGAAGAATCTAGAAAAATCAAGGTTCATCAATGTCAAATTAGAATGAAGCTTTTCATTTTTTATTCTTTTACTAGTTGAAATAAAGATTACACTAAAGCGTTGATCGGTGGGCTATTAGGCTTTCTAAAGGGTAACGTTGATAGTAATTTGGAACTTCCTAAAATGGCCAACGTTGCAAGTAATATGGAGCGGAGGAAGTATATGGAATAAGATACTAAATTAACAAATTTTTTAGTAGTCACTTTTCGTTTTATTAGCAAGCTCATCCTTAATTTCCTCTTACGCAACAAGAACAACAACACTACCACCATCTACGACAAGGAGCAAGGCTCCTTTATCACAAACCAAAACAAGCAAGAGCTCCAATAATTAAACAATTACCAAGATAGGAACCCACTCCCAAAAATTTACATATAAACAATCTAAAGCAATACTTAAACAAACCAAAACATACATAGCCAATGCACAAAATGATACAAAAATCATCTCTTGCATAGTATCGAACCTAAATAATATTCAATAACCAAAGGTACGATATTCATTAATATATAGAACAATATCATCTGGAATGATGTTCAACAATGTCAGACCAAACAACTATATTTCTTAGAAACCATTGCATTAAATTAAACATCTCCTAGCCATTTCATTAAACAATTAAGGCATCAGAAAATCAAAAGATAACTAACAATGTAACACATGTGTAAGAACTCTCTAAAAGTGTATCACGTAATTTATTCTATTATTTATATTGTGTTCATGAACTATTAAGCGCAACTACTCATATATACTTATACGAATCAGGCTCCAATGGTCACATTAAGAAAACATCCTAAAGTAAATGAATAAAGATGAGAAGACAAGGAAGAAATTGATATATGAAAGATGAATAATCTTACTCTCAAGGTCATTATTAGATTCTAACATAAGCTGGTTTAAACTATGAAGAAAAGCACCAAGAAATAAACATCACAAGATCAAACTAAATTCAACCTATTAAAAGGTAAAGCATAGAATTCATTAAAACTATGATATGCAAAAGAACTGCAGCAAGAAACCCTATGAGTCCAAAGGCTCAATATTTGTTTGAGCATTGTTCTATTATTGTCTAAACATTACTCAATAAATGTTTGAACATTGCCTTGTCATCACTTTCAAACTCCAACTCTAAATCATGCAACCATAAATTTTGAGATCAAACCAACAACCAAATTATGAAACTAACACGTACTTCCTTGCCCTATCTTTACCATATACTCAAAAAAGTCAACCTGATCACGAGAGCTCTATTGTTTTCACAATCTCCACCAACACCCTAAACCACCTAGGCTTCCATTTTTTTCCGGAAACCATCTCTTCATGCTCTTGATCTCGTTCCAGCATTATAGTCAATGTTCTAAAACTAAACAAAGAATGTTCACCAATAACTAACACAATATAGATTTCACAATTGATCAATAGTACAATTTCAAAAACAAAATGTCCATATCACAAAGAAACAATGTTCATAATTATACTAACTAGTGTTCATTAAATAAAACAGATATTCCACTTGCAGAATATGAAAGATATTATAGCTCAACATCGCGCCAACCTTAAGAGCAGATGATGATTGCGCCAACAATGACGACAATATGTCCACCAAAACATCCATCTTATGGCTCATCCTCCACTAAATCTACAGTGTTCTGTGATAAGCAATGCAATGTTAAAATTATTAGATTATTGAGAGACATGAGTTGAGAGAATAACAACATAGTTTTTGGAAAGCTAAAACTGAAAACAATACTTAATAAACTTCATAATGAAATGCTTTTTTTGTAAATAACTACCTATAAATTAGGTGTTTTTGTAAACAACTACCCAGATTTTAATAAAAATTACACAACTACCTAGATGTTTCTATATTATGTGATACCACTACCTACTCATGTTTTCTATTCGAAATTTCTGTTAGTGGATCCCAATATAAACCTTGCCTCCATTAATTGTTGATGAAATTACAATAATACCCCATTAACCTTTCTTCTCACTACCTTCATTCAATCATTCATGAATCTATCGAAACCACGACAAACCCCATTAATTAATGCTCAAGTTCATTAACCCCATTAATCAATGCCGAATTCCAATAACCTCATTAATAAACAAACCCTGTTTTGCCTTCATTATTATCATTAACCATATGACCAAATCTCGTTAAGTCATTAATCTCATGCTCATGTCCAAAGTACTCACCTTCACCGGCCCTGTCAACATCATAGATTCCTCTGCTGTCACCCTCAACTACTCTTCCTCCACTTACTCCCCTCGTGACTAAGAAAATACCATGAAACAATTAATCAATTTGTCACAAAACAAACATCAAACTAAATAAGAGCAAACTAATTTCATACATTCAATGTAATTCAAATGTGCTACAACAAAACACAACCTTCTACAAGCAAAACCAACTGAAATAATATAAAACGAAATATATATCAATCAAGATAATTACTCTACATTGAAAAAAAAAATTGAAACATTCAATCAGATACAGAGTAACACAAACTCAATCAAAAACCAGAATTTTTGGTTGAAAAATCAAAAACCCAAAATAGATTAAAGGATGATTTAATTTATTTTTCTTAGGTTTTGGTTCAAAATATGGGTTTGGTGTTCAAATTTAAAGGGTTTAGGTTCGAAATATGGGTTTGGTTTTTGATTCGAATTTACTAGTTTTTGGTTTTATTTTTTTGTTTTTATTGGAAATTTCAATTTATTCTTTGTTCTTCAAATTATTCCTCAACTTTCATGGCTACCTTGTTGCTCAATTGATTTTTTGATTTGCTAAAAATGAATTTGCTGAAATTGGATGAAGAAGAAGGCAAAATTACATTGAATGAAGGAGTGTGAGAAAATGACAAGAATCCTCGTTCTTTAATTCAAGGGTATAAATGTAATTTTGCTGAAAAGTATTGGATGGAAAAGTAACATTTGAGAGCATTAACGGAAGTTTTTGGATGGAAATCCTTAGATGGCAGCGCTATTAAACAAAATAGAAAATGTAGGTAGTTGTGTACATTCTATTAAAACCTAGGTAGTTATTCGCAAAAACAGGTACGTTGTAGGTAGTTTTTTGACCAAAAAAGCTAATGAAATCAACGTACATAATGGATTAATTAGAAAAAGAAATCTAACTAACAAACCCTATAATTTAGGAACACTAACCCACTAATATTACTCCACTAACTGCATGATACTACTACTGATATTTGGTTTAGTGAATTACTAACTATCACTGACTCCTAATTAAGACTAATTAATCAACTCAATACATAATATTATTTTAACTAAGAAACTAACACAAGCACAACCAACACACCCCCTTGCTTCAAAGCCACCAACACCACCGACCATATTGCTATGACGGACTTCGACTTAATCGACTCGACATGCATAAATCATGACACTCAAGGCACCACAACCACGATTTTTAAGACATAATCACAACACACGACTTTAGAAAATCCTATTCTCTTCTTCTTCGACACTTTGAGCAAAATTGGTATGCTCTTTCTTTTGCTCATCCCAACACCGATCTTTCTTGTGACCATACCTCTTGCAATAGTAATATTGAACACTACTCATAGACGAACTGTGACCTTCAAATTGATCACCGCGACCAATTTCTTCATGAACACGACCGCGCCCACGACCACCTCGACCATAACCACGACCATGGAAACTACCACCATGACCATGACTGCTACGACCACGACTACTCTCATAATACCTTCCATTTGACATTTGTCCTTCTACTGCAAAGGCTCTTTCATCTCCTTCATTCTCATGTGACTTTGAAATTCTATCTTCATGACCTAAAAAGGAACTCATTAATTCATCAATACCATAATTAGACATATCTTTAGACTCTTCAATTGCCGCAATAACATGATTGAAATTTGAGTTTAAACTCCTTAACATCTTACACACAATAGTTTGATCACTAATATTTTCACCAAATGATCTCATTTGGTTAAGGTCAAATCTGCCATAATAGCACATACTATAGGTTGGGTGCACATAGCAGCACAAACTCAAGCGGGTGTACATAGCAGCATGATCTATTAGCTTGGGTGCATGTGGTGACATAAATGATGTCGGAAGCGGAATCTTTTATCGAAATTCGGTGAGGTTGTATTTTTATTAATTTTTAATCCTTATTTCAATATTCCTTTTTTCCTTTTTGTTTTTTATTTGAAAAAATGGCATTTTTCTTACTTTAACCTCAATCAAACTACTAATTCACAAAATCAAATCCTCACACAAACCTAAACTACAAATAGTGACTAATATCATCCAAAAGTCATCACCACCTTCACCATCAATGTCATTGCACCACTAGAACAACTCAACCACTACCCATATTCGACCAACCGTCAACCCTCCCCCCTCCCCCAATTTGAGCCACCACCAAGTATAGCTGAGCCACTTGATCAAACTCTACCATCCATAATTAATCGATTCCCAAATTGAGCCACCACCTCCACCTCCACCACACTTAATCGACCTACCCACATCCACCCCCACTACCTCAAAAATTTATCTTCTTTACCACTCTCTCTTCCTTTATCTCTCGAATTGCAATTCTTGTGGTCTTGTGTCAACTCTCTTCAATTCACTCTAACATCACAAATTAAGCTAAAAAAAGGAGTTGGTGAATTGAGGATGAATAGCATTGTTGATTAATAGATGAATAACATGGTTATTGTTGGCTGAATTTTTGATGAATCACTTAGAGATTAAGTTTCATTGGTTGATTAATTGATTAATAGTGTGTTTTCAATAGAAGTAGGGACTAGTAATGGGGTTTTTCGGAGGTAGAGGTGGAGGAGTTGAGGTGTAGATTGAATTGGTGTGGTGCAAGTAGTTTGCAGTAGGGTGGCAATAGTGGTGGATGGATGTTTGTAATTTGCATGGTGGTGGAGTTTAATTGGGGGTGGAACAAAGAAGAAGGAAATAAGGATAAAGAGATTGACTTACATTTAGAAGGAATTAGGGAGAAAAGAAAGGCAAAATTTTAGAATAATAGGGAAAAGAAAAAAAGAAAAATAAATGTAAGAAATACATTATTTTATTCAACTCACAGGAATCTAAGAGAATATTCCACCGCTGGTGTCATTTATGTTGCCATGTGCACCTTATTGATAAATAGTTGGTGATGCTATGTGCACCTGCTTTAGTTCATGCTGCTATATGCAACAAACCTATTGTTCGTGCTGTTGTGGCCAATTTGGCCTTTGGTTAACAATTCTTGATACTCTAGACAGATATTCCTGCACCAACTCTTTTTCTTTCATTAATAGTGACTCAAAACTATGACGAAGGTTTTGTAACTTAACAGATATTACCTTAATATCACCCTCAGTTTTTAGGATATCCCATGCTTGTTTGGATGTCTTTGTAGATGAAATTCTAGGAAAAATATCATCATCTACTCCTGATTGAATAAAAATTAATGCCTTTGCATCCCTTTTGCGATTTTCACGTAACTTTTGGTTTGGCTCCGCCGGTGACCCTATTGGTTCTACATATCCACACTCGACAATATCCTACAACTCTTGAGGTTTGAACATTGTTTGCATTTTGATACTCCAAAGATGATATTTTTCACCTTTGAAAACTAGAATTACGGGTTATGTATCTGGATTTGAACCATCGGTTGCCATAATTACACTTACTATGTTTTTATAAACTCAACTCTCACGACTCAAAACTCACGAATATTTTTCTCACAACTGTATTTGTTTCTCGCGATAATTCTTTCTTTTAGAAAAAAAAAATATAGGCCTAGGATCAAACCATTATTGGCTTGGATGCCATATTGGATTATTGAGAGAGATGAATTGAGAGAATAAAAAACATAGTTTTTGGAAAGCTAAAACTTAAAACAATACTTGATAAATTTTACTTGATAAACTTCATAGTGAAATCAACGTACATAATTGATTAAATAGAAAAAGAAATCTAACTAACAAACCCTATAATTTAGGAACACTAACCCACTAATATTGCTCCACTAACCGCATGATACTACTATTGATATTTGGTTTCGTGAATTACCAACTATCACTGACTTCTGATTTAGACTAATTAATCAACTCAATACATAATATTATTTTAACTAAGAAACCAACACAAATTTGAAGCACAACCAACAGAATTATGTACAAAACAATATTCAACTAGCTAGTAACAACGTTTACATACATTCACAACTTCTTCCAACTTCACTAATCATCAACTATAACAAAATCAACGTTGTTGATGAAATACTCATATACATTGCATTGCTTGTCACTGAAGATCGTGGCAGATTTTGACAAGCTTTAAATCGAATTAAAATCTGATAAAATTTGAAACTATGGAACCAATTCACATAATTGAAAAATCACTTTTAACTTCAAACAATTCAATGATTCAATAAGCTAAAATTGTTTCTTCTTTCTTTAGCTATCCATCTTTTCATGAATCAACTCACCCAAACTAACTTAAATTTTTCAAAAATTAGTAATTGGTTAGAATGAAAACTAGGTTTTGAAGCATTAGATTGAACATTTGAAATGAAAACGATGAAGATAGAAAGATAGCTAGAAATTTCGTTATTAAAGATGTCTGTCACAATGTAGGTAAGGTCGTCCCAATTAAGAGTGAGGTCGTGTGCTAATAATCAAAATTAGGGCCCTAGTTGTGTATGAAAACATTATAGCCAAAAATATATAAAAGAGTTGGGATAAAAATTAGTAGAAAATATATAAAAAAAAGTTATTTTCAATTTCATTTACTGCAATCCATATAGTAAAGGAACTTATTGAAATATTAAATGTTAAAATCTTTGTAAATTAAAGAAAAAAGATAAATTAATTCATGCAAGAAAAGGTTACCATGTAGAGGAGCGGGGTGAGAGAAAAGAATGGAAGAAAAAAGAAGAGAAAATGTATGATTAATTTTGAAATAGTTTGCAAATAATTGTGTTGCTTTAGATTTTTTTTGGGTCAAGATGTATATCTTTCATGTAGTTTAGGCCTCCTAAAAATTGAGGCACTATGGCGTGCTCTATTTTAGTCACCCTAATGGTCGACCCTAAATGTAGGGCATCAACTTTTGATCACTTTTTCACACTTCCGTTGGCTTTAATTTTGTCAATGAAACTAGATTCAAGCTTAAGAGAAAGAATATAAGAAAGAGAATGTGAGAGAGAGACATTTGTTGTGGCGATATTGGAGGCTCAGATTAGGAGAGAGAATAGAAGTGAAATGAAGAGAAAAAACTAGAAAAGTACAAAGTGACGTCGTTAAAGAAGTGGTGCACAGTTCAAATTGTGAACACAAGTCCATATTAGCAATTGGTATTATATGGACCTGAGACCATATATAAGAATAAGGACCCGCAAGAATATTTATTTGTATATACAGAATATTCATTTTTGGGAATATAATGTTCATTTACAAACACTGAATGTTCATCATGAATTTTTATCTTTTTTATTTGTTTTAATATAAACATTGTTCATTTAAATTGAAGAACATTAATAATCGAAAACAATAAAAATAGAGAATACACAAATTATTAGCACTATTGATTGTTCATTTTTATAAAACCTAAAAATTCATCTATTAAAAGAAGAATGTTTACTTTCAAAGCATTAATATTTATTTACTATTTCAAAATATTATAAAAATGTATGTCCATTTGTAAATTATAAATATTCATTTTTCAACAGTATAATGTTCATTTAAACACTCTAAATATTGAACTTTACGAATGTCTGTGATATTCATTTGTCAAGTTTGAATGTTCATCAACTAAAACTAAATGCTTATTTTTCAAAACTAAAAGTTCAATTACAAACATGAAACACATATTTTTTTTAAAAAAATTTTGATAAAATGTTTTATTAAATGTTTATACAGAATTATCGAATATTCATATAAACTATATAGCAATATTCAATACATTACATTCAAATTTAAATCTACCTTCTTACTAACCTCCTTATATACAATTATGATTTTTAGGTATCATCACCACTTTCATGGTACTACAATAAGATTCATAAATTTATTGCTGATTCATCGTCACTTTTCGATCGTCAATTTTCAGTATCATTAATCAATTTTGTTCTCACAAATTTTCCCCCTTTTAAAACCCTACAAAAATAATGTATTATAGAAGAAATTATAGAAATCAACTGTCATTATTGAACTACATAATTAAACAAAAACTATCTCTTGAATTGATAAGTAACATAATTGATTAGCTAAAAGGTTGGAAAAAATAAATTTGAATGTGTATTGAGAATGAATAAAACAGGGGAAGAAGAGAAAAAATAAAATAAAAATAAAAAAGCATGACTTTTGTAGGGGAGCATAGAGAGGAAGGTGGAAACAAGTCCACCTAATAATTTGCCTCCATATTAGAACTTTGGTATCACGCCCTCTTACATGAAAGCACATTGGGTTAGAAATGTGGATTCTGCATAGGGTCCACCATATCCAACACTCAATAATTCCATTTAGAAAGAAGGGGTGAATGAAATTGGAACCCATAACCTTCCCGTCACGTTGACACTGTTACCATGTTAAATGACCAACTCTATTGAGACACACCAAAAGCTTAAGTTGAATTTTGAGGTACAACAACAACTTATATACTTTATCACCCACAATTTGTAACTCATCTAGGTACTAACATTGTAAAACAATAATCAAATAACAAGATTATTAGTCATACTTTTAAGGTGTCATAATATAATCGATATTAAATTATTATTAATTCTTTTGAGAAAAACGGACATTTAATCATCGAAGTGTATTTTGTATACAATTTTTATTGAACACATTATTATTATTATTATTATTATTATTATTATTATTATTATTATTATTATTATTATTATTATTATTATTATTATTATTATTATTATTATTATTAT
>PYUH01000961.1:73968-123523 GCA_016808085.1 Suaeda aralocaspica
ATTATTATTATTATTATTATTATTATTATTATTATTATTATTATTATTATTATTATTATTATTATTACTACGTAGTATTATTATTTATTTGTATTTCTTTTTGTTGTGAGGTGACCCAAACTACTGAAGAGTACGACTAAATTAGCACTTTAATTTAGCCAAATAAACCCACACATATATATATATATATTAAAAAAAAACGCGAATTACCAACTAAAATAAACAGCTACACTTACTGCGAGTAGTATTTTGGTTATTATTACCATCAAACAAAATGCTAACATAGTACACATTTCAATAACCATCCATCACACTTACTCAATAGCTAGGGCGCATTTGTTCAATTCCATCGTCGACTCCTTGAGCTTCGTATCTGGTTAGTAGATTATACTTCAAACTCTGTTTTTTTTTTTTTTTTCTAATTTTTTAAATTAGAGGAGTGTAGTAAAAAAAAAATGTGTAAAGATTAAAACTTTAATCAATAATTGATGTAATAAGGATAAAAATTGAAACTTTAGCGTTAAAAGGTGTTGTATTGAAGGGAAGAATGATGCATTTAAATCTTTATTGTTGTTTGTTTAGTAAATTAATTGTCTTTATTGTTGATTGTTTATTGTTGGTTGTTTAGTTTGCATATCCTTATAACCTAACCTTGTTGAAAAAAGTTTGAATCTTTGCTCTTCAATCAAAATATCAGAGACAGCAGATACTTATAATTATTACATTTTTATCATTTTTTATTCAAGCTTTTATTTGAATGTCTAGGTTCGAATAAATGAGGAAAAGTAATGTTTATATATCCAGTAAAGTTTCAGTCTTTATTTTGCTAAGTTCATGTAATTAATACAATTGCCCGTATAATTAATTGTAGGCCGAGAATGTCGTCTGTTAAGATTATTACAGCGGAGTTTCTGAATAACCTGCCTGTTAATCATAAGGTAGAGTTTAGGGTTGATGGATTTGATACAAATCCGGAGGTGTATTCGAACGTGGTCAAGAAAGCTAGAAATTTATGTTGTGGCATTGAACATGAAGCTGAAGATAGACAGCAGAGTTTGGAAAATATTCTGGATACCGTGGAGGGTAACCCTTCTGTGTTTACTATTCATGTTATAGGAGATTTTGAAGGGTTTAATTTGGATTTGCATCTCTTGGTTGAGAAAGTTTCAGACTATATGTATGCGATTAAGGCTGGAGGAGGGAGGTGGAAACAAGTTACCCTTACTGGTACTATGTTGGAGATTGACGGTGCTCAAAATTTACATTTCAAAGGCACATATTATGAATTGAACGGCGGTATTATGAGTGCTCCAATCAACTTTAGATTTGCTTCTCTGATGCGGGCATTGGTCGGATTACAAAAGGGAATGGACTTGCTATGTAATTTCATGTGTGTAGTGGCTAATTTATTTGAACCTGTTCGCTATCCAATAATAGCTGATTTATTTGTGGAGGTAATGAAGGAAAATATTTATCAAACATGCCAACTTCCTCCAAATGCCAGAAAATTAGCATCAAACTGGTTCAATTTTAGCCATGCTGTGCGCTCTTACCGTGATGGTGGGTGTGACGATGCTAGTTGGAAATTTCAGTTTACTGATGATGATAAAGGTGAATTCAACATATAGCGGAAGAAGATGTCAATCAGAATTCTAAGATTCAACCATATCAAATCCCGGCTATTATAGGAATGTTGAAGAAGTCAAGTAAATGATTTAAATGCTGTGCTCTAGTATTGAAGTAGACTTCCACTGTGAACCTGCATGGGCATTGGGTAAACAGCCACCTACTTAATTTTAAGATGACAATAACGATTAGGACTTTTGTAGGATAGCTTCCATGCATTTGCAGTATGATATCTCTTGTTTTAGTGGATACATATACAGAATTGCTATGACAAAACTTCTAATACGCGAACCGTGCATGTAGAAACTCTTACATTTAATCACTTTAAAAAAGGTTCCAATTGTTAATTCCCATTGATATTTTATTTTACTTTATTATTATTATTATTATTTATATTAAAATAAGCTAGAAACATTTAATATTATTTAGCGATAAAAACTTTTAATTTAGTTTTTAAAAACCTTTACGATATTTAAGATTTTCAAGATCCACTTTTCATTAATTAATTAAGGTCTATTGTCTTTCTTTCGAAAACCGTTAAACTAAGCGATAAACTCCTTAAATTAGATTTTAAAAAATTTAATTAATTCATGTGGTCGTAAAAACAATTTAAAAAAAATATTTTTATACTTATTTAGTGTAGAAGTAAGCTTTGGACAAGTTAGATTTATTTTAAAACTCTTATGTGAATTTATTTTCGAAAACTGTCAATGTAGGTCAAAACCGTTCACAATTTTAATAAAGTATTTATATAAACATTTTCGACATGAAATCAACTATTCTAAACTTTATTTTGCATAAGGAATCCAATAAAAATATTCTCATGACCATAATCAAGGTTTAAGATTTCTGAATTAATTTATTTCGCTAAAAACCACAAAACCGCAAATCTAGTAATCAATTTTTGAAGCCATCTTAAACAAATATAAAAATCACGAGAAAATTAAATAAAATCTTAAATATTGTAACAAGAAAAAAATATATATCAAGCGTTAGGTCGAACCATTAAACTCCTCAAATAACTCAAAACACCAAATATTCAATTTTTCATATGTACAATAATTAATAAGTTTTACTTGCTTTTACAGGTTAAAATTTAAAAGGCTCTAAAAATGGAAAATAAGGTACAAAGTTGGGTCTAGAAGTAGATAAACGAAAGTTGGGTCTTTTATTAGGTTACCGTCCAAAGTTCGGATTATTTTTATGAACTTTTCCATTATTTTAAAACAAGGGCACAAAAATAATTTCATTCATTAAGGGTAATTTAGTAATTTCACAAAGTGACTTTTGGCGCCTATAAATACCCCTTTAAACCAAAATTTTCAGAAGTAAAATTAGGTTTTATGTTTTAGGATTTACAAAAAAAAATGAAAAAAAAATACAAAAATCCTAACCAAACCGGCCACCACCTGCCGGGGCCTCATTGCCACCGGCGAACACCACCTGCAGCCACCAGCGACCAGCCAGTAGCCAGCAGGCCGCCACCCACCAGCCGGCCGGCCAGCAGTCGTCGGCCTCCCTTCCCTTGGTTTCCGATTTTCGTAAGTAAAAAAAAAAAAAAAAAAAAAAAAAAAAAAAAAAAAATTTTTTTTTTNAAAAAAAAAAAAAAAAAAAAAAAAAACTCTTCTTCTCAATTTAGTTCAATCTTGTTTTTGCAATTATGTTTATAGTCAAGTTTTTATAATTTATGATCAAGTTTTAAGATATACAATCATGTTTTAAAAAGTAAGTTGTTCATCAATTATAAAATTAGGGTTTTTAAATTCATGAAAAATAATTAAGTTTTATGATTTTTATGTTCTAAATTAACCTAATATGATCATAGTATGCTATAATAATGTTTTATGATCAATAATAATGGTTATGATGTTTTTAGAAGGATTTTCAATAAAATATTATTGATGTAAATTTTTATAAGTGTGAATAAAAATAGTAGTGGTATTTCAATCATGATTTTTAGTATGAAAAATAGTTTTTAATGCCTGAAATTAAAGTATAATGATCTTGCAATGTTATTATATTGTTTTATGCATGATTCATGAGATTTATAACTTATAAGGGTTTTAATGGAGTTTTAAATAATTTAATATTGTTGTAATTTAATTATAGTGATGAATAAAAATAGTAAGGATGATTTGATTATGTAATTAAGTATAAAAAAGGGTTTTTAATGTTCAAAACTAATATATAATAACCCTTTGATATTATTATAATATTTTATGCTCAAAGTATGAATTTAGAAGGAAAAATGATTCTAATAAATTCTACCTTTCACACATTCGAAAATAACAGTCCAACCTTTGAGTTATCTCACACCAGTCCCGCCTTTATGCTTTGTTTTCTTTTATTGGTCCTTATTACCGGCAACCTGAATTTCAGGTTACCTTATTCAGTTTTTTTATTTTTTTTTTTTTTATGTTATAAATGAATAATATTGATTAAAAAAATTAAATTACAGCCACCTACACCACCATAATTACCACCACAACCCCCTACAACACCTCCACCTACCACTACACCACGCACCACCCAAAAAAAAAACATAACCCATGGACAGTGGGACACCACCTCCCAAATGTCACCACACCACGCACCACCAACTAGAACTACAACCCACCAACAGTCCGACACCGCTCAAACTCCACCTAAAAAACCACCCACTACCCAAAATTATGAACCCCACCCACCACTCATGAGATATACTGTTGGCCATGACCCCCCACCACTACCATTCACTGCCAGGCGCCAGCCATGAACCCCCTCCCAACAATGACCGCCGCCTCCTTATGAAACCGTCCCCACCTAGACCCACCATGAATCCACGCACCCTTACAAAAACCCACACATTCACCACAAAACCATTGCAACCACCTATTTCAAACTCAATCCAACCACCACCCACCCATTTCAAACCCATCACAACCACTAACCACCATAAAGTCACCCCCGCAACCGAATTCGAACCCACCTAAACCACTAACCACCATAAAGTCACCCCGCCACCGAATTTGAACCCACCTAAACCACCAACCACCGAATTTGAATCCACCTATTAATCACCGAATTCAGTGTCACAAATTCAAAACTACCAACCTAATCAATCCTCTAGATCTGAACACAAATCAAACCCCCAAACCACAAAACTAAACACTAATTTGATTACAAATCAAATCACTAATATGAACACTAAGCAAACCACTAATGGCCCCCCAACACTCATGAGATATACTGTTGGCCATGACCTCCCACCACTACCATTCACTGCCAGCCATGAACCCCCTCCCAACAATGACCACCACCTCCTTATGAAACCGCCCCCACCTAGACCCACCATGAATCCATGCACCCTCACAAAAACCCACACATTTACCACAAAACCATCGCAACCACCTATTTGAAACTCAACCCAACCACCACCCACCCATTTCAAACCCATCACAATCACTAACCACCATAAAGTCACCCCCGCAATCGAATTCGAACCCACCTAAACCACTAACCACCATAAAGTCACCCCCGCAACCAAATTCGAACCCACCTAAACCACCAATCACCGAATTCAAATCCACCTACTAATCACCGAATTCAATGTCACAAATTCGAAACTACCAACCTAATCAATCCTCTAGATCTGAACACAAATCAAACCCCCAAACCACAAAACTGAACACTAATTTGATTACAAATCAAATCACTAATATGAACACTAAGAAAACCACTAATCTGAACACTAATTAAACTCCCTAACCACCCTCATAAAAATGAGGGTGATGATGATTGTCGATTGTCGTGGTGGTAGTGGGGTAATGGTGATCATCGTCGTTGTCGTCTAGTGAGCGGGAGAGTCCAGTGAGACGAGGTGGTGTTGAAATGAGGGGAAGGTGAAGTGTTGGTGGTGGGTTCATGAGGGAGGACAGAGAAGGGGGTAGAGGAGCGAGAGAGGGTAGTGCAGTGGCTCGTTGAATTTTTTTAATTTTTTTTTGTTTAATAGAAAAAGCACTCCATTTTTCTCAAAATAAAAAATCATTCCACAAATAACTGAATGCCACGTATATTAATTACCTGCTACTTAAGTAATTAACCGGTAAGGACCAATAAAAGAAATCAAAGCATAAAGGTGGGACTGGTGTGAGATAACCCAAAGGTGGAACTGTTACTTTCGAATGTGTGAAAGGTAGTATTATTAGAATCAATTTTTTCAATTTATAAAGGTTTTTAAGAGGTTTTAAGCAATATAATATTGCTGTAAAATTTATTAAAGTGTTTCTAAGAATAGTAAAAATATTAGTTTCATGCTAGAATTATTCTATAAGTATTTTAAATGCATGAAACTATCATAGGGTGATCATAGAACATAGATATATTGTTTTATGATCAAATTATGATGTTTAGAAAGGTTCAAAATAATTTTTAAGTAAGTTTTCAAAGCTTCCATTTTTGGTAAAATAGGAAAAACAAGAGTTTTAGAAAAGGAAATTAAAAGGAAAAGTATGGAATTGAATAGAGACAACATAGGGAAGGTTTTGGTTGATTTTTCAACCTTAAAAGTGAGTTTAAAGTTGCTGTAAAGTTTAGCCAAAGTAAGTTTTTGATTAGTCTCCGAATTGTATTTTGTAGGAGGCTTCGAGCTAAGCAGATTTTATTAGTAGTGGCGACTCATCGCTATTATATGAAGTACGTAAGTACTAAAGGTTTCTCATGAGTATAGGATCATGCTAGACGTAGTTCAATTACATAAGTTTCATGATAGAAGCTTCATGTTGTGAAAAGTATGTTATGTTGAATTATATGAACAAGTTTCAAGTTATGCATGATTACATGATATTTCATGAGTTGACTACTACTTTATGCATTCCGTTTTTATAGTATTGTTGATACATCATGAATGTTGGAATGTATTGATTAAAAAGAAATTGACTAGTAGTCAAAAATTGAAATGAAAAAGGAAAATTATGTTGTTAATCAACTTGAGCAAAAGGAAGGTGGTTAATGAATTTTTATTCATATGTTTAGCAGAATTTTAATTAGCAATATTATTACATAGCCACTCGCAGTTTAATGTGTGGTCAAGGAAAGATAAATATTTAGCCCTTCACTATTAACGTGTGATAAAGGAGGTTTAGTTTAATTAAAGGATACCCAAGATTATTATTAGTATCACCTTAAATCAAAAATAATTAATATGAGTTGCTTGACTTTATGCATGATCTTATGTGGTGTTGTGTGTGAGTCATAATAATGTTAAACCGGCTAATCACGTAAAGTGAAAGAGGATTTGCACCAAAACTCTTGGAGCGTATATACCTTGAGTATGAACAATAGGGGGAGTCATATGGAATAGTGATCTATGACTTCTAATCGGAGTACAAGACGTTGTACTCTTTTATATTTTAATTTTAATGCGCTAGAATTCTGTCACTTATGTGACATAGATAATACCTTCTTGGAGTTTCTCCCAAGTTGGTGCCCAATAGGGCGATTTTAAAGGAAAGGAAACCCGTTCGATGCGAAATCCAAAGTTTAAATATAACAATTAATTTTTTTATGTTGAGTCTATGCACAGGTTTGTATCGATAATGTCGACGGTAAGAAGTGTGTTTTGCTTTTCTCTTATTTTATTATTAATCATGTTTTGCATGGTCTTTAATATATATGTCTGCTTTGCTGATTACATGTTTTGTGTGCATGGCCTATTATTATTTGGCCCTACTATGACCCATTTTGATGGCGAGTAGCAGTCTAGAATAAAGAGAAATCAACCGTTTCAGGTGGGCATAGTCAATCATGCTGGGATTGAGTGGAGAGTGCTCGTTGTTCCCTAGTTTAGCTCTATTGCTTTTGAATTGTTTTATTTATTTTCTCTTTGCAGCTTTATTTACTATGATGTCGTTGTTGGACTAACTTGGTTTCAAGATCATGGGACTTTAGCTGGGTTTTGAAATTATAAAACTTGATTGATTTTGGAAGGACCGTTGTTGGTTCCGATTTGTAATAAAGTATTTTTAGTTGGAGGTGTTTTGAATGTATATTTTAGGTTTAAGTATTTTAAAGTAGAAGTCTTCCGCCGTGGTACTTTGATAATAGCCTTAGCCTTTATCACGGTGGCGGTAACACTTTAGATAATCCTAAATTAGTAGTTTGTTTAGTGAATGATTTCCGAAAACAGTAAGGATTTTCCAGGGTGTTACATTTCTGATTTATAAATATGTTGTATGGTCAACAAATCAGCCATTGTGTAGCGCCACAGGTATTCTCCTGTTTATTTATTCAACAAAATTAGGCAATGATCAGTTGCTCTATCGCATTGCCAATAAACAATATCTTTAATCCTTGTACTCACACTATTTGATCAATGCCCACTCAACTTATTCCAAGCTAATACAACTTAATTTGCACAAATTCATAACAATCAAAAACAATAATGCCCGTCAACAAGAAGTGCTGCACTTTTTGTTCACACATTATTTAGTCCGCTTTACGGGTACATAAAAAACATTGCAAATTACTTCACAAATAATCAAATACGGTTCCTTAGGATAATATTTTATTAACATATCACTAGAAAGCTAAAATCATTGTCGCAAATTGTTAAGTTTGATCCCCAAACTAAAAAAAACTTCTAAACAACAAAAAATTATGGTAAAAGAACATTCAACTAGTTACACCATATAACATCTTGAACAAAATAACAAGAGTGAAGACAGAGATTTGCTGTGGAGGTGGGTTGTTGGTGGTGGTTTAGGGTGAGTAGGGGATAGTTTCGGGTGTATTGGGGTGTGTAGATAAGGTGGTGGACTAGTGGCTTAGTATGTTATTGGTGGTGCTGGGTGTAGGAGTAGCTAGGGAAGGTGGTGGTAGTGGTGGTGTGGCGGATTATCAGTAATATAACAAAACAAGGTAGTAGGTAGCGAAAGCTATACAAATAAGTTTTAATAGGTAGTTATGTAACAATAAAACTATAATAGATAGTAAAATGCAATTAATAGGCAGTTATTGAAATTTTTGGCTAAAATATATAACCGGTAAACACTATGACAAAAATCAATGAACCAAAATAGTAATGTACTAATGAACATGCCCAATTAACCAAAAGAAAACCCCTTTCGTTTCATTCCCCTTAATCATACTAATGAATCCATCATATTAAAAACATAATAATCTAAAAAAAAAAAAACCAGAAAACTAGGTAAAGTGGAAGATATTACACATATTCAATTAATATTAACAATGGAATAGTAAACCGAAACACAAAAATAAATACTCATAGTATTACAAATTAAATAAGCTTGGAACTAACAACATATAAAATTCAAATGGAAAAATTCATAAATATAATCCCAATTATGGGCGTTCACCTAATAAAAGACCGAACTTGGAATAATCCAAAAATGGACCCAACTTTCATGCTCATTTTCCAATTTTGGACCCTCCTAAATTATAACCTGTAAAATCAAGTAAATCTTGTTAATTATTTAGTTTTTTCTTAACATTTGGAGGTTTCGGGGGAAAGGGATGGTTGTGGTGGTGGTTTCGAGTGGTCCTGCTTAAGCAAAAACCCAATAATTAGCAAGATTTACTTGATTTTACAAGTTAAAATTTAAGAGGGTCCAAAATTGGAAAATGGGCATGAAAGTTGGGTCTATTTTTGGATTAATTAAAGTTCGGTCTTTTATTAGGTGAACGCCCATAGTTGAGATTATATTTATGAATTTTTCCAATTCAAATCAAATACAAATAGAGTATAAAATTAAATATTAATTCAACTAGACCCCATTAACCCAGCTCATGAATGTCCTAATACTTCAATTTGTTCAAGTTTTTTATAATTCACAGACTAAAAAACATGCAAACTAATATTAAAATTCTAAACTTGTTATGGAATAATTATTATAGGATAATTATTGTCATTATGGGTGGATGTCCAAATATTCATGTCACCTAAACTCTTCATTCCCTATGAGTACTTCATATTCCAGAACTCTAGACCTTTCATTCAACAAGCCTTGTATGTATATATATGTGTATTCCTTTGTGTATGACATGAATAAAATATTATCTACAATATTCCTCCTCATATTTCTCTACGTAATTCCTCCATTTCATAATACGTTATCAGCACGAGACTCTACCAATAAAATTAGAACAACCAACTTTCAAGGTAAATTTTTTTAAATCATCAAGGTATGTAAAAATTCATTCTAAGAATATACATTATATGAGGTTTATATAATTCCATTAATATGATATATACATTGGTTTCTACTTTATACATTGAATTTAGTTCTTCTATAATCTATATAGCAAGATATTATTTGTTAAAATCCATATGTGGAGCGTTCAATTAAAATGCAAGATTCCTCATTGACAGAGAATATTGTGTAAATATTCTTAGATATATTTTTGTATATTCTTAGATATAGTTCAGGAAAAGATATATTTTGCATGTCATCCTCATGTATATATATATACTCTGATGATCAATGAAAGAAGGCTCAATAGAGCAGATTCAATCTCTAACATGGTATCAGAGCTAAGTTAGTTTACAAATAAAAAAAATTACGATCCTTCTTCACGTCTTCCTCCATAATGACTTCTCCTAAGCCTTCTCCTTCCTCTGCTGCCTCTACTAAAGCAGATTATCATCCTGCTTTGACCGTAACTAACATCCGTAATTCGGTGCCTCTCGTCCTTGATTATGAAAAGGTTCAATACTCCAACTGGGTCGAACTCTTTGAGAACCATGCTTGTGCTTACGACGTTCTCGACCACATTAATCTGGCTGCTCCTCGTCCAAAGGACATCTCTGACACCTTATGGACACGTCTTGATGCCATCGTCAAACAATAAATTTAAGGGACCATAACCACCGACCTTCTTCAAGCTATCCTATGTCGCAATTCTACGGCGCAAGAGACTTGGGATCGTCCTAAGCAGATTTTTCATGATTATAAGACCACTCGTGTCGTGTATTTGGAGAATCAATTCAATTTACTACACCTTAGCCAATTCCCTAATATAACCGTATACTGCCAACAAGTTAAAACTCTCGCCGATCAACTCGCGAACATCGATTATGCCATCTCGGAACCTAAAGTGGTCTTACGCCTTGTCTCGGGGTTGGTTAACATTGATTATGACATTGTCGCCACAATGATTCAGCACACGGACCCCCTTCCTTCGTTCCAGTCTTGCCGCTCTCGCCTTTTACTAGAAGAATCACGACGTGCTAATGACCCTACTTCATCCCCGCAAAGCTTCGTTACCACCACGGAACAACCTACTCCCTCTTCTTCTCCTAATGCCACGTCATCTTCTGAACGCGGTGGTGGCCAGCAGCACCACCGTGGTGGCAGAGGAGGGGGTGGTCGTACCTCTCGCGGTAATAATTATCGAGGTCGTGGTCGAGGACGCAACAACAATAGCACTTCACGTCACAATAGTAATGCCCATGCAAATTCGTCCACTAATAATGGAACTATTACTACTTCATGGCCCCAAACTCCAAACTCACAATGGGCCCAATTTCCTACACAGGCCCAATGGGGTATGTTTAGTCCCTTGCAACAAAATCAACAATGGGTCCAACCTCCTTGTCCCTACCCAACCACTATGCCACATAAATTGATGAGGCCCAACAGTGGGCTGCTAGGCCCAGCACCACGTGGCCTAAACCAGCCACCACAAGCTTATGTAGTCCAATCTTCTTCTTATGGACCTCCAATGACTCCAACTGAGCTTGGACATGCTTTCTCTACTATGCAACTTGCACAAACTGATGATGGTTGGCTTATGGACACTGGAGCAACGTCACATATGACGAACAATCAAGGTACTCTCCAACCCTTTTTTGATTTAAGCACTACTAATCATATTTTAGTTGGCAATGGTAGTCGTATTCCTATTACCGGTTATGGTCACTCCACCCTCCCTAACTCCTCCTTATCTCTTCGCAATGTTCTTGTAGCCCCTCATATCATCAAAAATTTAATCTCCGTCCGCAAATTTACCACTAATAATTCTGTCTCTGTTGAATTTGACCCTTTCGGTTTCTCTATGAAGGACCTTCGTTCGGGGAGCCTAATAGCGAGATGCAATAGTTCGGGTTTTTTCACTCTTAATAACATGTCCCGCACTCTTCTCTTTCATGCATCTCTCCCTCCCTACTATTGGGTTTTTTTCACTAGAGACATGCACTTATTTGATTAATATACTACCCACGAAAATTAATCATAATGTCACACCCACTAAAGTTTTGTTCGGTAAAATTCCAACATATGACCATCTCTGTGTCTTTGGGTGTCTTTGCTTTCCCAATCTTTCATCCACCGCTCTAAATAAACTTTCTCCTCGTTCCTCCCCTTTCATTTTCCTAGGCTATCCGCCTAACCATCGTGGGTATCGATGCCTTGACATCTCCTTAAACAAAATAATCATCTCAAGACATGTCATCTTTCATGAGACTATGTTTCCTTATTCCAACTTAGCAAATTTTAAGTTTGATGCATATGATTTTTTTCTCTCGGATGATCCATCCCCACTTCTCCTTCACCCTCCACTCCTTGACCAAGCCACCATGCACCCCCCCTGCACCCACGTAGCACCCCCCTGCACCNTGGCTGCTCCTCGTCCAAAGGACATCTCTGACACCTTATGGACACGTCTTGATGCCATCGTCAAACAATAAATTTAAGGGACCATAACCACCGACCTTCTTCAAGCTATCCTATGTCGCAATTCTACGGCGCAAGAGACTTGGGATCGTCCTAAGCAGATTTTTCATGATTATAAGACCACTCGTGTCGTGTATTTGGAGAATCAATTCAATTTACTACACCTTAGCCAATTCCCTAATATAACCGTATACTGCCAACAAGTTAAAACTCTCGCCGATCAACTCGCGAACATCGATTATGCCATCTCGGAACCTAAAGTGGTCTTACGCCTTGTCTCGGGGTTGGTTAACATTGATTATGACATTGTCGCCACAATGATTCAGCACACGGACCCCCTTCCTTCGTTCCAGTCTTGCCGCTCTCGCCTTTTACTAGAAGAATCACGACGTGCTAATGACCCTACTTCATCCCCGCAAAGCTTCGTTACCACCACGGAACAACCTACTCCCTCTTCTTCTCCTAATGCCACGTCATCTTCTGAACGCGGTGGTGGCCAGCAGCACCACCGTGGTGGCAGAGGAGGGGGTGGTCGTACCTCTCGCGGTAATAATTATCGAGGTCGTGGTCGAGGACGCAACAACAATAGCACTTCACGTCACAATAGTAATGCCCATGCAAATTCGTCCACTAATAATGGAACTATTACTACTTCATGGCCCCAAACTCCAAACTCACAATGGGCCCAATTTCCTACACAGGCCCAATGGGGTATGTTTAGTCCCTTGCAACAAAATCAACAATGGGTCCAACCTCCTTGTCCCTACCCAACCACTATGCCACATAAATTGATGAGGCCCAACAGTGGGCTGCTAGGCCCAGCACCACGTGGCCTAAACCAGCCACCACAAGCTTATGTAGTCCAATCTTCTTCTTATGGACCTCCAATGACTCCAACTGAGCTTGGACATGCTTTCTCTACTATGCAACTTGCACAAACTGATGATGGTTGGCTTATGGACACTGGAGCAACGTCACATATGACGAACAATCAAGGTACTCTCCAACCCTTTTTTGATTTAAGCACTACTAATCATATTTTAGTTGGCAATGGTAGTCGTATTCCTATTACCGGTTATGGTCACTCCACCCTCCCTAACTCCTCCTTATCTCTTCGCAATGTTCTTGTAGCCCCTCATATCATCAAAAATTTAATCTCCGTCCGCAAATTTACCACTAATAATTCTGTCTCTGTTGAATTTGACCCTTTCGGTTTCTCTATGAAGGACCTTCGTTCGGGGAGCCTAATAGCGAGATGCAATAGTTCGGGTTTTTTCACTCTTAATAACATGTCCCGCACTCTTCTCTTTCATGCATCTCTCCCTCCCTACTATTGGGTTTTTTTCACTAGAGACATGCACTTATTTGATTAATATACTACCCACGAAAATTAATCATAATGTCACACCCACTAAAGTTTTGTTCGGTAAAATTCCAACATATGACCATCTCTGTGTCTTTGGGTGTCTTTGCTTTCCCAATCTTTCATCCACCGCTCTAAATAAACTTTCTCCTCGTTCCTCCCCTTTCATTTTCCTAGGCTATCCGCCTAACCATCGTGGGTATCGATGCCTTGACATCTCCTTAAACAAAATAATCATCTCAAGACATGTCATCTTTCATGAGACTATGTTTCCTTATTCCAACTTAGCAAATTTTAAGTTTGATGCATATGATTTTTTTCTCTCGGATGATCCATCCCCACTTCTCCTTCACCCTCCACTCCTTGACCAAGCCACCATGCACCCCCCCTGCACCCACGTAGCACCCCCCTGCACCCGCGCAGCAGCCCCCTGTACCCACACAACAGCCCCACCTGGAAACCACAGCAGGGGCGCGGTCTTCACTGCCTCGCAGCTCCTCCCCCGAGCCATATACTCCTCCTTTACGAGGTCTCAAACCCATCACCCCTACCCGCCCCCCTCCCCCCTCCCCTCCCATGCACACCAGCGCTAGCCATGGCATATTTAAACCGAATCCCAAATATGCTCTTAATACTTTGTCTCTAGCACCCTCTCCTATTCCTAAATCACATAAACACGTCTTGACTGATCCCAATTGGAATGCGGCTATGCTAGATGAATATAGTGCTTTAATTAAAACAGGGACATGGGAGCTTGTACCTAGGCCTACGGCGGTGAATATTGTTAATTGCATGTGGCTTTTTCGTCATAAATTTAAGTCTAACGATGACCTTGAGAGGCACAAGGCTCGTCTTGTTTGTGATGGCAGGTCGCAAGAAACACTAGTACAAAAATCCACTTTTGTTGCGGTTTTTAACCGCAGCACTTGGAGCAGCAACAATAAACCAACTTCTTATTTGCTGCGGTTGTAGGTAAAACCGCAGCAAATAGTGGGATTTCCCACCAAAAAAAAGCTTTATTTGCTGCGGTTTTCTAGAAAACCGCAGCAAATAACCACCTAAAAAAATATTTTTTTTTGCTTTTTTATGCTAAATTGTAGCCTGAATGTTTGTATATGTACAATAGTTGTAATAACAACATTACAGCAGCATTAGAATAATAACATCAATCTCAAATGTTATACATACATAATAATTAATGTTTTCAACCTCAATTACAATTATATTACAAAAACTACACTTCAAAGAGCATTATGCAGATAAGTGACACCACACAGGAACAATGGCAACAACTCAACAGTGGCAGCAACAACAGCAACTCAACTCAGTAACTCACAAATAACTAGACATCAACAATAATAACACTAACAAGACAATCACTCACTCATTTGTAAACATACTATATATGTTTATGTTTATATACATAATCTCCATCAGGGAAGTGGTTACGACCACCCACCATTCGAGTTAGGCTACTTCAATAGGTTTTTAAGCCTAGAGCAACTCAAACCTCAATGATGTTAACCATCGTTGTTTAATTTGGCTACTACAACAAGTAGTTGACAATCAACAACTTGGAGCAACTCAAACAACCATGGTCATTACTTGAGTCCCTTCATCATTTGGAGATAGTTAGTGTTTTATGAAAAAGGACTCATTTTTTATCAAACAATTGTCGGACTATAAGGGACTCGATCATCATTCAACAATTGCATCACCATAAGAGACTCAATTGTCTCACCATAAGGGAATCAAGTTAGAAACAACACATCAGACCACAAATCAATAAACATCAATCATAAGCTCAAACTCATATAAATCAATAAACATCAATCATAAGCATCAATTCATTCATTCAAGCATTACATTCAAATAATGAAGCGTATCAGGTAGAGTAGTCGATGATTGTCAACCTAAATGAAAGCTTGGCTAACCATATTGATAAAAAGAATGAAATAATAACAACAACGCAGCAATAACAACATCACAACAATAACAACACAGCAATAACAACATCACAACAATAACAACACGGCAACACATAGCGTTTCCAAAACCAGCAAATGTAGCAATAAAGTGTACCTATAGAAGCAAACAATTATACGAAAACATTATTAAAGGTTAGCTGGTTTAAGATAATTTTGTAAAGGGGGGAAATGGTTCCTGCATTGTTTCAATAGCATAATCAGAGAACGAATACGAAGAAAAAAAATTTCGTATATAAACATTTCATGGTTGGAAAACTATCAGATCTCCAATTATTCTAAGAAAAGGCACAGGAATAATGGTCTGAAATCTTTTCAAGAACTACTAGACTAGAGAAGAATGAGCATACCAGTGAATACAAAATATGTGCTAAGAGAACAACCAAAATGAATTCCACAACAGCATATGCCCAAAGGAATTTTCTTCCCACTGAACAAAATGTCAACGTAAAGCATGGTTAAGCATGATGTTCACCAGAGAAAACTCAATGTTGACAGTTGAAAAGGAATTTTTGAAACAAGTTTTATGATAACTAAGAAAGCCGGTGATTAAACAAATAAAACAATCAACACAATTTCAAATTAGGATATTAGCATAGTTTGGACTTCGGCAACACATGTCTGGAAAATTACAAATAAAACACCTCAAAACACTAGCGGTGCCCTCAACGAACTTCCAATAACACTATTGGCCCCCCATGAATCAGATAAAAAACCAAAACTTTTACCTGGGATTATTGAGGCCTTATCACCTAATCAATTTGATCAATGTCCATCAAAAAGCCAAAAGCACACGAACTAACATCGTAAACAACAAATGAACCTTAACCTATATTACTAAAAACACAATCAAATTAACCAACAAACACTAAACAAGAAACTCAACAATCTGAAATTGCAGCAAAAGAACAACATGAATCAATCTTAAAATTTAAAAAAGCCAAAATACGAGGCGATAAATTTATACTTTGGCCTAGTAATCTTTCCAAATGCGGCGACCAATCTGATGGCCTAGTAATCTTTCTGTTGTTGTTGTTGTTGTNTCCTCCTAAATCAAACGCCTTGAACTTGATTTTGCCAATACTCAATTCTTCAGATGTTGGATATTGATTTGGCTGATGTTGAACCAATCTCTGTCATAATTCAATCGCAACAAAAAAAAAATCAAAAATTAAAAATCAATTTCAATTCACTAATTCCAGAAAACTTTAAACGCTGAATTTTCATAAAATCGCAAAAAATTAAAGAATTAAGACTAAAATTAGAACAAAAAGTCGACAAAAATTAAAATTCAAAACTCAAAATTAAATTCAGAACTCAAAATTAAAATATGTAAAAGAAATCGAAACAAACCTCATCTTTCAACAAGTCCAAAATACATATGAACTTTGTGAGTCTTGTTTCTTGCAAGTTAGAAGAGACTTACCAATACTTGTTCTAGGAAACAAAAATAATCAAGCATACTGACAATAAACAAGAACTGGAACATCTTGCCAAACCCTGAAAGCCAAAAACCAACAACTATTAAACATCACAAAAACCAACTTTGTGAGTCTTGTTGTGGAATCGAATTTAGGAAAATTTCAACATCGACTTCAAAAACTAAAAACCCTCGACATCGAATTAAGGAAACTTCAACATCTTAATAATCAGTAAACAACATGGTAACTAAAATAATGGATTCGAAAACAAATATCGCAGTCGAATTATAAAAGTAAAAACGAATAGTCAGTTTCAAAAACCAAAACCCTAGAAATCGAATTTTGGAAATTTTGAAATCAACGAAAATAACAATAAAACAAACCTATGACCTCAAATCTGTACTCGAATTCAAAAATTCAGTTGTACCTTGATTTACTTGAGAAACCCTAACTTCCTCGACAAAATTCCGGCAATTGACGGCTTTTCGGCGACGTTTAACGTCCTAAATGGGCGGTTTCCGTCAATTTGGTGACAAATCTCTAGGGTTTTTTTTGGGGGGGGGGGGGGAAAGAATTTGGCGACAAATCAGAAGAAAAGAAATCACCAACATAAATCATAAAAACAACATAAATCATAAATGGGAGAGCAAAGACACGAAATTAGAGGAAAGAGGCGAGAATGAGAGATGGAATTAGGTTAGAGAAGGAAAGAGGAGAAAATGGGAGAGGGAATTAGGGTTAGAGAAGGAATTAGGGTTAGGGAAGGAAAGAGGTGAGAATCAGAAAAAAGAAGAAAGGGAGGGGGTTAAATGAGGGGGTGGTTTTATATAGGGTAGCAATATGGGCTTGGGCTTGGGGCTTGTTTTCCCCGGTTTTTTGAAGTTAGGTTATTTGCTGCGGTTCAACCGCAGCAAATAACTTTAAAAAACCGCAGCAAATATTTAACCGCAGCAAATAGTTCCAATTGTTATAAAAAAAATAAAAAGGGTACTATTTGCTGCGTTTATCAAAAAACCGCAGCAAATCTTTCGCAGCAAAATCCATTTTTTCCACTAGTGAAAAGGGAGTTGATTGTGAGGAGACTTTTAGCCCCGTGGTGAAACCTGCAACTATTCATACAGTAGTCAATTTGGCTATGACACAGAAATGGCCTATTCATCAACTAGATCTCAAAAACGCCTTTCTCCATGGTAATTTGACTGAGATGGTGTACATGCACCAACCTCCAGGTTTTGTTGACAAGAATCATCCTCACCATGTTTGTTTACTAAGGAAGGCGTTATACGATTTTAAGCAGGCACCACGGGCTTGGTACCAACGGTTTGCAAATTTTCTGCTTAAATTGGGTTTTGTTGTTGCCAAGAGTGATACTTCTTTATTTACATACCTTCGGGGCACTGATATGGCATATCTACTTCTTTATGTTGATGATATTATTCTTACTACTTCTTCTGATTCTTTAAGGGTCGCGATCATTGATAAGTTGAAAATTGAGTTTCCTATGTCGGATTTGGGGCCTTTGAGCTATTTTTTGGGTATTTCTGTCACACGTACCACTTCTTACATGCACTTATCTCAAGAAAAATATGCCCGGGAAATTTTGCAATGCGCAGGTATGGAAAATTGCAAACCCGCTGTTACACCGGTTGAAACAGGATCCAAGCTCAGTCTTAATTCCGGCCCACTAGTTTCGGACCCTACTCTGTACCGAAGTCTTGCTGGGGCTCTTCAATACCTCACCTTTACTCACCCTGATATCGCATATGTTGTTCAGCAAGTCTGTCTCTTTATGCATGACCCCCGTGAACCTCATTTCCGAGCACTCCATCGCATTTTGCATTACATACATGGCTCCATTGATCATGGGTTGCATCTTTATCCCTCTGCATCTACCCGCCTGATCACCTACACTGATGCTGACTGGGCAGGTTGTCCTGACACTCGTCGTTCCACTTCTGGTTATTGTTGTTTTTTGGGTGACAATTTGATCTCTTGGTCCTCTAAACGTCAGCACACTTTGTCTAAGTCTAGTGCAGAAGCTGAATACCACGGCGTTGCAAATGTTTTTTCTGAAGCATGTTGGCTTCGCAATCTTCTCCTGGAGCTTCACTGTCCTCTTAGCCAAGAAACCCTTGTCTATTGTGATAATATTAGTGTTGTCTACTTGTCCATGAATCCGGTACAACACCAACGTACTAAGCATGTTGAATTGGATATTCATTTTGTTCGCGAAAAGGTGGCCTTGGGCCATGTCCGGGTACTTCATGTACCTTCGCGGCACCGGTTTGCAGACATTTTCACCAAGGGCTTGTCTCGGGAATTGTTTTTGGATTTCCGCTCCAGTCTTAGCATCCGCTCTCCTCCCACTATAACTGCGGGGGTGTGATAGAGAATATTGTGTAAATATTCTTAGATATATTTTTGTATATTCTTAGATATAGTTTAGGTAAGGATATATTCTTAGATATAGTTTAGGAAAAGATATATTTGCATATCATCCTCATGTATCTATATATACTCTGATGATCAATGAAAGAAGGCTCAAGGGAGCAGATTCAATCTCTAACACTCATTATCCCCATCCTAATAGAGTTGCACTATCAACTAAACATGCATTATATGATTTTTCTTTGAGAGAGCGTCAAAGTGTTTTATAGGGATTGTGTCATTACGCGGCTTCATGGCTAATTTAGGGAGACCAAATAAGGAAAAATGGTTGATGGACTAGCTATTTATCTATCTACTCTCTTATATTTGTTATGATTATGATGACTAGCGTTAAACTACCATCTTTATAAAAGTAATATTTATATTAATTTGACGAATTTCAATATTTTATATTAATTTACTCATAAAAAATTTTTTTTGACTATGAACTATTTAATTTGCAATATCATTAATCAACTATATAATTTTCTCACAAATTAAATTATATGCCGCAATCTTATATCTTCAATTTTTAATTGTTGACATCCACTTGACCACAAAAGATGCTTTCAAGAGTATATGGTCAGCTAATGTGCATAATTCATTTCTCAAGTGGTACCTATGGTTATAGTCAATATAGTCTTCTACCAAGATTATTCTTAAAACACATATATTCTCTTAATTTCATATGTGTAAGATTATTCTCATGTGAATGTCCATAATATAATCTTGCAAAGCATATGTGCCAAGGTCTTCTTCCTATTTAAATTGTATTTGTAGATCCCTTGCTTTGGTGAATGGTTTTTTTTCTCCCTCTCCCCTCTGATACAATGATCATGCATAATATGACTCATAGAATAAAGTTAATTACAATGCCTTTATTACTATTTGCTAATGTCATAATGTGGTGAAGCAATAAAACCTACCAGTATTAGTGATACATTAAGGCATTAAGCCTATTTGTTATTGTCTTTAATTACTATTAATTGTATCAAAGTAACGTAAACGTTGAAGTACTAATTACTAAGGGACCAAATTACTAATTGTTCTAGACTTCTAGCATATGAGCAAAGTTTTACCTTTTCTCTCATCTCTACTATTATTCTAAATTTTAATTATTGTGTTATCCCTTACTTATCATTGTATATATATATATATATATAATAATGCGTGCTTTTCGATTCTTTAATGGAATTTTTTTGGTGGTATACTTTTTAGATGGCGCAATATAGTCTATATAAATTGTTGCAAGCAGGTTAATCTTTATTCATGTCTTACATTTGTTCATTGTTTATGTGAAGTATTTTTTTACGGTCCTTATTTTATTTAATTCTTTGAAGATCATGAATACACAAGCCCAATTAGCAGTAAATGGTGAAGATGTGTGTTTAGTTGACAGTGCAACTACTCACACAATACTTAGAAACAAGAGATATTTCTCTCAATTGAAAATGAAAAGTATAAGTGTGAGTACTATATCTGGTAGTACAAACATTATAGAAGGATCTAGAAGAGCAAATATATTGATGCCTATGGGAACAAGATTTGAGATTGTTGATGCGTTATACTCCCCTAAATCTCAAAGGAATTTATTGAGTTTTAAAGATATTCGTCATAATGGGTATCATATTGAAACAATAAACGAAGGACATGATGAATATCTCCAGATAACAGGTATATCCCAAGGCACCAAACTTGTTTTAGAGAAGTTTCCTGCACTTTCTTCTGGTTTATACTATACAAAAATAAGTGCAATTGAAGCACATGTTATAATAAACCAGAAGTTTACTGATGACTTTGTAATTTGGCATGACCGACTAGGCCATCCTGGATCAGTGATGATGCGAAAGATCATTGAAAATTCATGTGGACATTCTTTGAAGAGCCAGCAGATTCTTCAAAATCATTCTTGTATTACTTGCTCACAAGGCAAGTTAATTATCCGGCCTTCACCAGCTAAAATAAATTATGAATCTATTAATTTTCTGGAAAGAATACAAGGGGATATATGTGGGTCAATACACCCACCATGTGGACCATTTAGATATTTTATGGTTCTAATCGACGCATCGACTAGATGGTCACATGTATCCTTGTTATCATCTCGCCACCTAGCGTTTGCGAGACTGCTTGCCCAATTGATCAGATTACAGGCACATTTTCCTGATTATCCTATCAAGACTATTCGTCTTGATAACGCTGGTGAATACACTTCTGAGGCTTTTAATAATTACTGCATGTCAATAGGAATAAGTGTTGAACATCCTGTAGCACATGATCACACACAAAATGGTCTTGCAGAATCATTAATTAAGTGTCTTCAGTTAATTGCTAGACCATTACTCATGAAATCTAAACTCCCCGTTACAGCCTGGGGACATGCTATATTACATGCAGCACCACTTATTCGCATCAGGCCAACAATTCATCATAAAATCTCCCCATCACAATTGGTTTTGGGTCAGGAACCAAATATCTCTCATCTTAAAAATTTTGGATGTGCAGTATATGTTCCGATTGCTCCACCACAACGTAGTAAGATGGGTCCTCAAAGGAGGTTAGGAATATACGTTGGATATGAATCTCTATCAATAATCAAATACTTAGAGCCATCAACAGGGGTTTTGTTTACAACTCATTTTGCAGATTGTCATTTTGATGAGTCAAATTTTCCAACATTAGGGGGAGAAAACAAACAGCTGGTAAAGGAAATTGACTGGAATGCATTATCATTATCTCATCTTGATCCTCGTTCTAAACAATGTGAAATGGAAGACCAAAAGATAATTCATTTACAAAACTTAGCAAATCAACTGCCAGACGCATTTTCTAACCCAAAAAAGAGTGACTAAGTCACATATACCAGCTGTTAATGCTCCTATTAAAATTTCTGTCCCAGAAGAACAACATCAAGTTGCTAGTGATTCAAAACCCCGCCTGAAGCGCGGTAGACCGATGGGTTCCAAAGATAAAAATCCTCGAAAAAGAAAAGGAGCAATAAATGAAAATGGCCAATTTGAGGAAGTGAAGTATTCACATGGATCTCCGAAAGAGAGTGTAGACATGACATAAGAAACAGAAGAAATCCAGGTACCAGAAAATGAAGAGATCTCAATGATGTTTTTGCATATAATATTGCACTTGATGTCATGAATGATGAAGAGGATCAAGGACCAAAGTCCATGGACCAACGTAGACAAAGAGAGGATTGGCCAAAGTGGAAAGAAGCAATTGATGCAAAATTGAAATCCCTTGAAAAGAGAGAAGTGTTTCGACCAGTAGTCCGCACACCTGAAGGTGTGAAACCTGTGGGTTATAAATGGGTTTTTGTGCGGAAAAGAAATGAAAAGGGTGAAATTGTGAGATATAAAGCACGACTAGTGGCACAAGGATTCTCACAAAGACACGGAATCGATTATGAGGAGACATACTCTCCTGTGGTGGATGCAACTACTTTTAGATTCTTAATTAGTCTGGCAGTAAAAGGACTTAATCTAAGATTAATGGATGTAGTTACAGCTTACTTATATGGCCCACTAGATAATGAAATATTCATGAAACTTCCGGAAGGTTTTAAGCTGCCGGAAGCAGCAAGTTCAGGTTCTCGAGAACAATATTCTATCAAATTAAATCGATCTTTGTATGGATTAAAACAATCTGGGCGTATGTAGTATAATCGCCTCAATGAATATTTGTTGAAAGATAATTATAAGAATGACCGGATCTGCCCATGCATTTTTATAAACAGTTTTTGGGTCAGGTTTTGTCATTGTTGTTGTATATATTGATGATCTAAATATCATTGGAATTCCTGAAGAGATTTCAGTAACTACTATAAATAGTGTGTTACCTAAACACTAAAGCAAGGATTTAGTTTTGTTTCTATTCCCAGCATTAATGAATATATACTGTTTTAATGAAACATTTTCTGGGGAATGGGGGTATAACTGTACCCTGGAATACCCCCTTGGATCTGCCCCTGTCCATGACCAATTGACCATAAATCCATTCCAAGAAACCAACTAAGAAGATTATAATCAACTAATCAAGCATAACTTACCTAGCTAAACCAAGGACTATTTCTTAAGCTTCTTTATGTAGTATTTGTTTTCCACCATATAACCTCGATCTCTTCACTATAAATCATAATTTTCTCACTGAAACCAAGGGAGGGAAAATATGAATAAGTTGATAAGGTGCTTGCTAAAAACTTAAGAAAACAAAGCTATGTATTTTGTTCATCCTAAGATACTCAAGACAAAATCTAATTCATTTATCTCGTATATGTGGATGTAGTAACAATTAAGGGCTCAAAACTACCTCACATACGAAGCTATAATTTTATGATTCACTGCAGGAGATCAACTTTGGTGCATCTTCAAGCATGACCATAATTTTTTCCAACTTCAATTATCTGTCTTGAGATCATAATTCCAATTTTGTCTTTTAGAATATTCTCATGAATTTACTAAATCTTGGTACTAATTCAGAATTTCAGACACAGATAATGTAATCTTCCATAACATAAAAATATATTACTAAATATGTTATTTAATATACACACATCAATCATTAAAACAAAAGCTGATGAAAAATCAATTACAAAAGAGCAAAAAAATGCAATGAATTTTTACACCTATTATTCAAGATATTCATTACAGAAATTTGACTACTATCCTACAAATGACAAAAATATTGAGCAAGACGATCAATATGCTCTCTTCTCTAAATTGATCAACTATTGATCAAACAAAAACAGAAAACAATATTTTATCGAATTCAAGGGATTTATGTTGTGCAAGTTTTGTAACTTAATAGAATCAATGATGTAGCTAATAATAAACTCCAAACAATATAAGAACACTTACATCTGGGGATAGTCACCATAAAAGTCTTGTGGCAAATCTCATATAGAGCTTCAATATTAAGTTATTCAAGTACCATACAATAGATTTGTTCAGATTCAGGCAAAAATCATAGACGAAAAGAAACAACAAAAAAGTTTTAAACTGAAAAATCAAAGAATGACAGATAATGATACCTAAAAGCTCTTGGGTAGTTTTGAACTTTTAATTTGACCAACCCGTCGTCAGTATCCTTCCTTCCACTATTGACCCAATACATAAAATACATTAGAAATGGTATATTAGAAAGCAAAATATTGATTAATAGCAAGAATGCAAGATACAAAGATGTCCCTTCTTGGATTTCATTTAAAGGAATGACCAATATATGGCTTCAAAATCCAAGAAAGCTATCTTTCTACCACCTAGCATCTCTGACCATAGTCCATTAATTTTTTTTGCTTTCCAATATCCTATAGTAATGCCTTTTGTTCTTTCCTTCTTGTGTGGTTTATAATGAGTAAAAAAAAAGTAAACTACCTTTGAGTTTGGTTCCTATATCAACTTCCTTCCATCCATCTTGATCAGGTTGTTTAGGCACTACAGGACCAACTGATTCGGCAGGCTTCCCAGGTACAGTACCTGGCTTTTTAGGCACCCAAACTTTTGGTGTTAAAGGAAGCCGGTATCCCTGAGCAAATTTGGATGCCATAAGAACAATAGAATTTAAGACAAGCTAATATGGGAAACCAGAAAAAGAAGAATTAAGGTAAAGCAGAGGGGTATATAGGAATCTTTAAAATTATAAATATAATGAGATTTGGATAGTAAATGATGAAATTAAAAAGGTAAAGTTTTAAATTCAGATCGAATTGTAAGAAGAAAAATTCAGTTTCACATGAGTGAGTTTCTACATAAGTGAGTGTGTGTGTGCTGTCTATGACTAAGTGAATGCTTTATGCGCGTGTACGTAAGTGCACATGATTGGCTTAATGAATGAGTGCATGAATGACTATTTGAAAGAATATAAACAAGCCCCCTAATTACTCCCCATTCTAGAGCCAAAACCAAAACCAATTGAAACCATCAGAGTAAAAACTAACTTGATTTAGAACCTCACCAGTTGCACCAGACCAAAATATACCAGCCCAATCAAACACTTGAATATAATTTTTAATATATTTGGAAAAGAGCAGTAGCAGAAGCAACACCTCAAATACAATACTACCTCAATCAAGTTTGAACATGCTAAAAAATGTCAAACTACGCAAAAGCAAATCTGAACATGCTCAGGTTTACCCTAAAATACTCAAAATTACCTACTTAACAAGAGAAAAAAAAAATTAAGAATTAAGAACTGCAGTACATAAAATAAAGTATTTGATAGAGAGGTGAGAATGAGTACTTTCCTGGCTATTGCTACTTTTTGAAATCCTTGATAACCCCCTCCCATGCACACTTTTATCCATTGCCAAACATTGCTCATTGTTCAACACTTTAACCTATTGATAAATCAAACGTGAAACAGAAGCATCATCTCCATTCAATCTGCTAAATGAACAAACATAATTTTAAGAAATACCAAGTCTTGAAAATCAAACAAAACTGAATAAAACATAATATTTAGAAGTACCCATTACTACATTAGTTGGTCCAAGAAGAAAATAATTGGATAGATCTAATTGAAAATCGAAAATGAAAAAATAAGCAAAGCCCAAAAAGAAACCAAAACAAAATATAAAAGGAAACAAAACTCACCACATTTTGCTCAATTGATGCTTTATTGATCCATTGCAAACCCTTCAACGGAATCAGGTAAACTTAGTTTTTGGCATTAATTCAATTTGTGACTCACAAACAAAAATAGCTAAAATACTAAAAAAATTGGATTGAAACGAAAACCTAGCTAAAATTCCATCACAACAATGAAAAATTCAATAAAACCAAGTAAATAACAACACATATTTACCCGAGTGGATCCAAGCCAAAACCACCGTGGATTCTATCCCCTCCCCCCCCCCCCACCCCTTTAGTCACTTCCCTCCTTTCAATTCAAATCCAAAATCCCCTTATTTACTTATCAACCCCCCCCCCCCCNCCTCTTTTTTTCAACAGTATACCCCTGCTCCACCCACCCCCTCCATACATTCTCCTTAACACAGATCCAATAAGCAGTACCAATCATCACTAATAAACCCCAACCTATCAAAATACAGAAGTTCAAAATCCTGACCTATTAACTTCAAAATCCAATCTCTAACCCTAAAATAATGTAAGCTCAGCAACCTACATATTGTTGTTAGTGTTCTTGTTAGTCCAGAAACAAAGCCGGGAATTTGTTGAGAACGGACAGCCTAAAACACAAACCAATATCAAAACCCCCATAGTTATTCGAGAATCATATCAGTTAAATAAACACTAATTTTGAAAACCTATATTATAATAGATACAAAGAAAACTTAATTTTGAAAATCAATAATAGAAACTAAAATTCGAAAACCGAATTAGGTCAACAAAGCCTTTGAATTAGTGTTTCAATTCGAAGACCAAATTCAACCCCCCATATTTTGAAATCCTAAAAAATCAAAATCCCAAAATACTAAGCCATAATATCGAGCCGGATAAAAACTCAAGACAAACCCTAATTGAAAATTCCAATGAACCTACTAAAACCATAAGACACTCCCTAAGAAACCATCTATAAACTTACCATGGAACCCAACAAACCTTCCAAAAACATCATGCTTGCTCAACATTTGAATGCGGCCAACACCAAGCCTGTTGTTGTGACACAATCCTACAAGTTTTTGGTCATCTTGAATCCAACAAGATCCAATAAAATAATGCTCATGGAATGTCCAATTACACAGCGGCATAAAATTATAAGAATAAGCTAGTCTGGACGTTAGGGAAACAACGAAGCAAAAGGAACCAAATCAGTCTCGTATATAGTTATATGACAGGGGCATAAGGAATAGTAGGAATAGCATGTTACCATCTATAAATTCTCGGGTATTCAAATCTAGATGCTTAGGGTGTAGTTATTATAATAAAGATGAGTAATATGACAACCTCAATTATACATCACAAGTGAACTACAGAATTAGGTACATCACATGTATAAGAATATGCATTATCATTTGTAGTCTTTTTTTTTTTAATATAATGATCATTTCTAGTCTTTGTTGCTGATAATTGACAACACACTAATGAGAATGGATAACGGTCGTCTTTAAAAATTAACACACATGCTTTAAATTTAAAAGGCAATCATTTCATCATAGTATAAAAAATGAAATACTATCTTTAAAATGTTTTCTTCCAGCATTTAATAAGTACAGTAAAGCGCTTGGCATAAGCAGCGTATTAAAAAGGAAAAATAGGTTTTAATAATCCAACCTTTTCATAACCTTTTCTGATTGTTCTCCTCTTTTGATATTCCTTTTCATCATTTTTCCCCTTCACATCCTCAACAATGGCGCCAATTCATAAATAGGGAAAATTTTTGTCAGCAATTGAATTACGGAGTATGTAATCTTCTATTGTGTTCGGAATTTTTTGTTCTCAAAAAAACCTTATAATGTTTTCCTGGTATTGAAAGTTACGGAATAATCCGCGTGTCCTTATTATACAATTCAATTTGATACCAAATAAAATAATATAAACTTAAAGAAAATAACTCCATTGAAAGTTGAAACAACTCATTTCATATAATCAACATGACAAACACACTGCCAAATCACAACTCCAACAAATCTAATAACTGTAGGCCGATTCAACTTTCCACACTTCCACAATCTTTCCTTCATTCAATCAGTGAGTAAGATTAATTACCTTCCCTTCTAAGTTTAATACATTCACACACTCATCCATTAATTTATAGTCACGAGCATAATCCTAATTAACTCCCCTAATTTCATCATTATCAAATTAACTTATAGTGTATTTTTAGTTAAATCAGAAATCTTTGAGGATTATATGAACTTGTTCGATTTGATTACACGCAAAATGTAAATATTGAGGAATGCATTGGCAAAGGAACATGGGTGAAAAACATTCACTTATTGATTGATTAAACCCACCTTGATCACTAAAACACACTCCCTGATTGTATTGAAATTGTGGTGTAATTAATATAATTGGAGTATTTTGGATGAATTTATCTTTAAGGTTATTGCTTTGTACCTATTTGACTATTTAACTATTTCTATTTAATGGAGCAATTTTGTCAAAAGCATGTTCGAGGTTGTTTATTGGTGAATAACGCAATGGTAGGATTAATATTGCCATTTAGCCAAAAAGTCGGATTATTAAAATCCATTTTTCCTTTTAAAAATAAACATGTATTTCCTGTTCTACAGCAACATAAGCTAGCTCAAAGACAACAAACATCCAATAAAAGGATACTCGTCCAATAACATACCATCAAATATACGTGAATAAATGCCCTTTCTCTTCTTCCTTCCTGCAAATTAATTCCAAAAATTTGAAACTAAATCAAAATGATAAGTTGGACAAAACACAAACAACCTGTCAAAAACATTCAGAAGTGCCATATAAAACTCAGAACAACAATTTTACTACTATCTCAAAAATCCAAATTCGGTCAAATCCTCAATATTAAACATACTGGAAATTTTATTATCTGATTCAAAACCATTTCCAAATATTCCACATACGCCATTTCTATACCAAATTTATTTAAACTTAACAAAAGTAATGCAAAGAAAAATATGGAAAACAGCATCAGAAATGGTTAGGCTAACTTGTTGCACCCCCACTTATTTTATTCATCATCTTCTTCTTTAAATTTTTGGATTCTGGAAATTGAAATGAAATTGCAGTAAGATAAAACATTAAAATAAAAGGAAGCAGGTAGAATTATCAGTCGAAAAGAGTGAAAAATTTACCCAATGAAGAACAAACATATATTGAAACAAAAAAGGCAAGTTAAATACATCACTTATTCGTAATAACAAACACAAATTTAGATCGAAATTGAAAGCAGAATGAAATCCCCAAAAAATAAAAACCCTAATCGAACATGTAAATCAAATATTGATGAATTAATTTACGTGAGATGACGAACATGAACGAACAAAAATTGAATTAAAAAATACCTTTAAGAACCAAGATCGGACCCAAAAAAAAAAAAAAAAAAAAAAAAAAAAAAAAAAGCTTGAAATTAATTGTAAATCGAAACCCTAAATGAAATCCAATTGAGCCAACAAAAATTCGAAACCCTAATTTAACCCCCAAAAGTTGAATTCAATTCCAAAAAATATGAAACCTTTTGAATTCAAAATAAACTCAAAACCCTAATTCAACCCCCAAAGAATCGAGTTCAATAATCAAAACCCTTATTAAATTCGAAACCCTAATTTAACCCCCAAAAGTTGAATTCAATTCCAAAAAATACGAAACCCTTTGAATTCAAAATAAACTTATCACTCAAAGACAACAAAACAATCAATTTGAATCACATCCTCCTGCACAAACTCTCAGCTAAACCTTAAAAAGTTCGAACACCACACCACAACGCCTATTTCTCCACAACGGCTACGTACTTTGAATTGAATCTACTATGACATTGGAGCTCACTATTATCTGGTTGATTGTTGATTGTTGATTGTTGATTGTTGATTGTTGAGAGAGTATATCGGTGATGTTGATTGTGCAAGGGTCGCAAGGAATGGAAAAATCACCACAACAAAAGGTGATTGTTGATTGTTTAGAAATGAAAGAGGAGGTTAGAAGGAAAACACGTGAGATCATGTGACATTCTTTACTCATTTGACCGTGCAATTGCTTAGTTGGACCAATGAAGTGTATTCACTATTCTTTGAATAGTTATTTGCTATCCTTACTTTTTAAGTTGGAAGGATTTGCAAGCTTTTGTCAAGCATTGCTTGTCTTCTCATGAATATACTTGCATTCATAAAAGGAAAAGGGTTGAAAATTGTTGTTAGATTGATGAATGACGAGATACTTTTTTCTTTTGGTTGTTATACTATTTTGGACCATTGTATATTATTTTTCCTTAACTAATAAAAAAGAAGGAAACGAAGTGGCCTTAATGTTGTGCAATAACCTATAATTATATCTCATGAATTCATGATCCACTAATTACTAAATCCATGCCTATTTCTTGAAATTTATAATTAAAACAAGCTTTAGAAACAAGTGCATAATATAATACGATGTTTAGGGCCTGTTTACTTCAACTGAACTGAACGGATTGAAGCTGAACTGAACTGAAAGACTTTTACGAAGGATTAACGGCTAGCAAAATAAAAGAAGAGCTGAACTGAAGTGAACTATTTTTAAGCTGAAGTAAACAGGGCCTTAGTCGCTTATTAGTTACCACTATAGGGGATTAGGGGTGTCAGATTGTGTTACAATCCGTTGGATTGAATGAATTGTCCTTGATTGAAATTGAAATAAACTGAACTGAAAGCGCTTTGTTACCTAAATATGACTTGAACAGAAAGTGACCGAAACTCAGGCCCGGCCCTTTACTTGTGCAAACTGACCAATAGCACAGGGCCCCCAAAATCAAAGGGCCCAATTTTGCTCAAAACCTAACTGAACATAGGAAAAAGAAAAAAGAAAAAAAAAAACTTTCCACTGTAGCAACTCTTCATCTTCTTCTCATGAATACACGCCCCTTTCCAGTTCAATATACAATTCCATACCGAATCAAGGCTATTAAAAGCCATCACTTTAAAGTTGCTTAAATTCCTCCCCTTTCTCAAATTATTTTCCCCATAATTCCATCTATTCCTAAATTCACATTTAACTTCGTATTTTACCAAAAAAAAAAAAAAAAACAATAATTATCTTACCTTCTTCAATGGAAAAATTAATTTTTCATTTAACCAATCTCAAATGGCTAATTTCTTCACCCCTTATAAATTTTCACCCAATTTCTACAAATTTTTCAACCAATTCAACATATACTTGAGATTGATTTTGATAGATAAAAAATTAGGTTTTATAATCTTAATTTGTGGCAACAAATTGTCAACGGAGAGATGACGCAGGTGAAGACTAACGAAGTAAAGTAGACGGAAAGAACAGAAAGAACGATTAAGGAAAGAATTAAGAAAGAACGATGATGCGGTTGAAAAAGTAAAGTAGACGGACTGACGGTGGGGGTCGGAGCAACAACAGTAGTCGTAACTGCGTAACATAATCTTGTAGGCAAACAGAAGGACATTTTTTGCATCCCTTGGGTATATCAGAAGAACAATCGAACAGAAAGAGAAAACAAAGCCCAAATTAGGTAATTTGCAAACCTTAACTTTATATTTTACCGATTTAATATGTTAAATGTCAATTGGTTAATTGTTAATTGTTGTTGTTGTTATACTGTTATTTCTTATGATTGTATTGATTTATTTATGCAATTGTGAATTAATTTTTTTTTTCAATTTAGAAAGTCGACAATTTGATAATTCTTTGGTCAAATTTTGAGCTTTTGAATTGAAAATGAATTTAGTTGTACTCAATTATTGATGTTATTTGAAATTAAGCTCTTTTATAATTTACAAAGTTAGTTGTTAATCACATTGTTGAAATTTTTTTCATTATTATTATTTTTAATGTGAAAGTAGTATTAAATTTCGGTGTTTTTACTGTTTTTATTGTGTTTTACTCGGTAGTTGTTATTTGTTTTAAATTTTAATTCAGAAATTGTTATTGTTTTAGTGTAGAAAATGGAGGAAAAGAAGAAGCTGAGTTACTATCGAGTTTTACTGAGTTCAAAACGGACGAGTTAAGGGTAGCAGCGTCAGGTTGTTTCTATCCTTTATGTTTTTTTGTTAATTAAATTTATAAATTGTTTAATTATGCCTCCTATTAGAAAGTATAATTCTTTTTAAATAACTTGAAGGTTAAGATTAGAATAAAGTTGTATTTGATGCTATTAATAAAGTTGTACTTGATTCTATATGTTCTTGTAATGTAATATTTTGTTTTTCAAATAATGTTTAGTATTATATATTTAAAAATATTTCATTAGGGCCCCATTTTTTATGATTGGAACAGGGCCCTGGAATTTAACGGGACGACCCTGTCGAAGCTATTATTGACCAATAAATCAATGGATTGAACTGAATTAAACCTGAACTAAAATTGAGTCAAACTGAAATGCACTTGTACAAAACCTAAAAAAAAAAAAAAAAAAAAAAAAAACAGATGAACCAAACTGAATTGAACTTAATATTAAGTAACTAGTTGGATCTTTTGACCTAACCCAACCCGAACTGAACTAATATGATCCAAAACTCAATCTTATGTAAAAATAATTTTTTATTTTACCGTGTAATAATTTGTAACTTAATAATTTCCTTTTAAAAATAATTAATGTGACACATTATATTGTATAATGGAATCAATGTAAACTTAAATGTAGAAGCTTTCAAATATATTAATTAAATAATTATTTATATGCGTCAACTGCACAAAATTTAACCGTAAAACGATTAATATGAAGTACCAGGACATATTATTGGACCTAAAACATATCTTAAAAGTTCATCATAAGGATATTTATCACATAATTTTCAACTTTCATTCAAAGACATCAAATTAAAGTCCCCATGAGAATCCGAAATAAACCGACCATGACCGAAAAACACCATGATATCTTTCTAAGTATATTTTACGTGACCCATTTTGGATTGAATTGAAGCTGACCTGACCATAATAGGCCGAGCCTGAACTAAATTGTTCCCCAACTAATAGTAAACTGTTTTGACTTGCTTCCAAAATGGCCTGAACTGAATTGAATTGAACGAATTTAAACTGATTTAAAATGTCCCGAACTTGATTAGGTCAACCCTAAACTACACCGAGAACCCGAATTCCCACCCCTACATGGTATGGCTATATATACATCAAAATGGAGACTAATAAATTTTAATTTGTTCCAGAAAGTAACATGATCATACTCAATACTAGGAAGTATAATTTATGTGTAGGGAATAATATTTATATTAGTATATGACCAAAGAGATGTGTTTCATATGTACGAATTACACATTGCAGGCTTGCACGGCTGCACCCATAAGGTAGGTGTGCTAAAATAGTGCCGAGTATATTATTTCTGACTTTTTCACCGGGTATCCTTCATGTTGATCAAGTTTCATGGGGTACCCTATACTTTAAAAACCGTATGGTGTACCTTCATTAAGTTTCGATGATGTTCCAAATGTCTTTTTGTTAGATTTCCGTCATTAAAGTATTAGTATAAAATTGCAATTGTACCCCTTAGAAATAAGACCATAAGTTTCATCATTATTTCCTTAACAATTATTGTAAAATTACTATAATTCCCTGAATTAAGAAATTTATTAATTTGAAAAATTTTATACTTCCTCAATAAGTATTGTACAGTAGTTGTAATTGAAGAGATTAGCTACCAATACTACCACCACTACACTTCACCACCAACCCTACCACATAAACCACCGTTACCACAAAATCTAACAAAAAGCTAAGATTTAATTGATAGGGATCTAATAGAAGGACATTTGATTCATAATCAAAACTCAATAAAGATGCACGAAGTTTTTTTTTTAAAAAAAAATCATAGGAATACTTCATAAGCCGTTTTGTTTCTTATTTGCCTTTTTATAACTCTATGAAATGAGTAAAATATACTCCGTATATTTTATGCACCTTATCAAGATACTACTATATTGCACTTTGCACTACACGACTACATGAGTATATTTATGCTTCTTATCCATGCCAACTCTCAAATGCACAATTTTTTACAAGGGGCTAAGTACAATAGCAACCTAAATGTGGGATACTAGGAACCAGGGATGGATAAACTATAATGTTTGAGGCACACCCTCTGTGTTACCATGTTTATTACGTATTCATTTTAGATGTTTTTAAAAATTTGTTGTATTTAGAATCTTTCTATTTATATAAAGATTCATTATTAGTTTTTAATTTATAGCATCTATTGGTTTATAGCCATGGTCAAATATTATCGATTTGTGGTTGGTCAAAGTGAATAAAAATTCTCATTACATTACTATGAGCATTAATTAACTCATTTAAGTTAGTTGTTGTTCAATTAAACTGATATAAATTAACCCTTTTAACTCAACTCTCTTAATATGTATGCAAAATTCCAAATGTAACAATCATTTTAAAATGGAGTGGGTGTTAGCATATGGGCACCCCATAGGGGTTTTCCCAACTTTTTTCAGGAACCCCAAAAACTCAAAAAACAGTGAATAATAGCGTTTGTTTGTGGCCTTCCTAAGGTTCTTTCCAGGACCCGGACTACATTCGCACGTTTTTTTCACCATGTGTTGTGGACCATCACAGGACTCCCAAAGACCAGTTTCGCCCCTAAAAAGCTATTATCATCCCTCTATTAAGGATCTTTGAACAAGGGAAAATTAGTTATTTTAGGAATCGTATAAGAACTTGTTATCATCCTTTTCTAGGCCTCTTTACTCCAAATGGCTTGGTTTAGGTTCGTATTTTAACTATACAGACACCCCTGAGGGTTTTTCCCAACTTTTTTTTTTCTGGGACCCTAGAAACTCAAAAAACAATGAATAATAGCCTTTGATGGAAGCCTCACGAGGGGCCTTCTTGGGACCCGGACTATTTTCGTCTAGTTTTTTCACTGTGTGCTATGGATTATCACAGGACTCCCCAAGACCAGTTTCAGCCCCTAAAAAGTTGTTATCGTCCCTCTAATATGGATTTTCAAACAAGGGAAAATAGTTATTTTAGGGATCGTATAAAAGCTTGTTATCGTCCGTCTCTAGTCCTCTTTTTCCCAAATCGTCTGGTTTGGGTTCATATTTTAACTATACGAGCACTACGAACACAAAAACTAATAGAAATGTAAATAATAGCCTTTTTGCGAGGCCTTCCGAGGGGCCTTCCCAACTTCCCGTGACCTTAACTATTTTCACTCTGTTTTTTCAGCGTGTGCTATGGACCATCACAAGACATCCTACGACCAGTTTCGGGCCCTAAAACTGTAATACCTCGCATTTTCATGTATTTTAAGAAAGTATTTTTGTATTTTATTCATATAATCCTAATATTTTTATGAAAATTTATTCGTGTAATTTTAATATTTTTATTGAAAAACATAAATATGCCAATGGGCATATTAAAGAAAAATAAATTAATAATAGTAAAATAAATAATATAAATAATAAGATTTGATTGGAAATAATTATTTGTGTTCTTAAATAATATTTTTATGTTTAAAAATATTTTAAAAAGCTTCTAAATATAGAGTTTTCAAAGGCTTCCTAATTTATTTTGAGACAAGGGCCTAAAGGTAATTTCCACTTGTTAGGATAAGTATGGGCTTTTCAAAATCCTAATTTGGGGCCTATTAACACCCCTTAAAACCCAAAATTTCAAATTTTCTCCTCATAATAGTCATTAGGATTTTCAAAAATTTAGAGAGAAGAAAAAAAGATTTTGAGTTTTTCCGAAAAAAAAAACTTGTTGTTCGGAAAATCAGAAGAAGAAAAAAGATAAAGAAAAAAAAAGATTTTGGGGATTGCCTCGCCGTGCCAGCACCGGACCCCACCACCGGCCACCGCACCACCGCAACAGCCACCGCCGGCCGCCCTGCTGCCGCCGCTGCACCTCCTCCCCGATTTTGGTATATTTCGAACCTCTTTAAAAAAAATTAGTTCTTTCTTTTTGATTCAATCTTGCAAATTCATGTTCATACTTATGATTAATTATATTTTATGAGTTTTGATCATGTTTTAATAAAGTATGGTTTGTTTTAAGGCATGAATTAAAATTGTTGTTCATGAAATTTTAGATTAGAGTTTATAAATTATGCAAGTAATGAATTTTCATGAGTTTTGTGATTTAATCTTCAATATTATGATCATGAATTGTTGTTGTGTGAATTTATGATGATATAAAGAAGTTTAGATTGATTTTTAAAGGCTTTGAAAATAAACTAAATCGCTGTCCAAAATTTATAATCATGAAATTCAATTGAATAAATATTTTGATCATGTTTTGGGTTGTGAAAAATTGTTCTTTAAGTGTAGATTGATTTCATAATTATGTTGCTTGATTGTAGAAGAGTTTTATCATGAAATTTTGAAGTTTTTATAAGTTTTTCATGACTTTAAAGTTTATAAATAAATCTGAAATTTTAATAAAAACAAGTTAAAGGAAGTTTTAAGTGTTCATATTATGCTAGTATGATCACATATGAATTCTATGATGTTACATATAATTTTTGGTATGTTTTATGAAGTTTAAAAGTGATATTAAGCATGTTTAACATGCTGTCCAGAATTTATAAATTTAATAATTAGGCTTTTAAAGTATGTAATTAACATAAATTGATCATATAAATTAAGTAACACATTGTATGATTGATTTATGTGGTTTTTGAATTTTTTCAAGGAGATTTAGTAATTTTATATTGCTGTCCACTTTTATAAAGTGGCATAAAAATTATACTAAGGTTTTATAACACATAAATAAGTCCCGAAAACTAAGTAGTCATACAATAGAAAAGAAAAGTGAAGTATGGAATTGAATAGAGACCATATAAGGAAGTTTTGGACAAAGTTTCCAATGTAGAAGTTAGTTATGTTTGTTATACACTAGTACAAATAATGCATTTTGCTGCGGTTTTTTCCCGGGTATTTGCTGCAGTTTTGAACCGCAGCACTTATAGCAGCAGCAAATGATGAAATTTTATTTGTTGCGGTTTAACCGCAGCAAATAACACACCAGAAATTGGAGGGAAACAGGATTATTTGTTGCGGTTCTTTGTAAAACCGCAGCAAATAGTGCAGTTTCCCACCAAAAAAAACACTTATTTGTTGCGGTTTTGTCAATAACCGCAGCAAATAAGCACCCAAAAAAATAATTTTTTTTTTTTTGCTTTTAAAGCAAAGTTAGAAGCTGAAATGTTATACATACATAGAATCAATTATTTTCAATTGAATTACACTTCTATCACAAAAAAATACACTTCTATCACAAAAAAAATACACTTCTATCACAAAAATACATTTGAAATTTAACTTAAACAAGATTGGTGATGGACTTGTTGGTGAGTGATTGGAGAAGTAAAGCATACAGCTGCGCGGTCCGAGAACCAGTAGCAGCAGCATTACATCAGCGGCACACCAGCAGCAGCAACGCAGTGGCGAGCCATCAGATAAAGAGAAGAGCAAAGAGAGATAAAGAGAAGAGCAAAGAGAGCAACAGAAAAAAAAAATGTATAAATCATACCATAATTCATTCATTCAACCATATCTATACATTCATTCAACCATTCCTTTTCTTATTCATTCGTTCAAGCATTACCATTCATGAATAAACCCATTCATTCATTCATAAGCTCAATCTCAACTAAATATCTCATTCAAGCATCCATTACTCATTCAACCATTCTTTTGTTCAATCATTTATTTATATAGTAGACTCATTCAATCATTTATTTTATATAGTGTTCTCATTCATAACTCATATATAAACAAGCAAAATTCATTCACAAGCATTCATATATTCATCATTCAACCAACATCACAGCAATAGCCACAAGAACACAACCGCAGCCACAACAACACAGCAATAGACTATATATATTTATGTTTACATACATAATCTCCATCAGGGAAGTGGTTACGATCACCCACCATTCGAGTTAGGCTACTTCAACAGGTTTTTAAGCCTGGAGCAACTCAAACCTCAATGATGTTGACCATGGTCATCACTTGAGTCCCTTCATCATTTGGAAATAATTAGTGTCTTATGAAAAAGGACTCATTTTTTATCAAGCAATTGTCGGACTATAAGGGACTCGATCATCATTCAACAATTGCATCACCATAAGAGATGCAATTGTCTGACCATAAGGGAATCAAGTAAGAAGCAACACATCAGACCACAAATCAATAAACATCAATCATAAGCTCTATCTCATCTAAATCAATAAACATCAGTCATAAGCTCAATCTCATCGAAATATTTCATTCAAGCATCCATTAACATACTCATTAAACCATTCTTTCATAGATTCAAAATCTAATTCATTCATTCAAGCATTACATCCAAACATTCCCTCACTTATCCAAAATATTGCATACAAAACAACAAAATAGCACAGTCACAATAATATACATGTGATTTTGCTCCGTATTCTAAAAAAAAAATTAGAAAAAGCACTATGATTAGTAGGTTGTGTAGGCCATTATTTTAACCTAGCAACATTATAGCGGTTGTTTTATAGGTTGCAGAAGAAAATATATGAGTTTGACCAGCAGATTCATACGATTTCATATCAGATTCATATGATTTCTTGCTGCCCCCGGATCGACTTTCTGTGTAGGAATCTCAAGAAACAGGTTTCAAATATGACTTTATGAATAAGTTATTAATCATCAAATCTACATATCATTTTCATTTTCATAAACTAATAATAAAAAAATCAAAATAAAAAAAATCAGCAGCAATCAAACAAAGCGAGTGATTCAACTATATAATTCCATAATAATTAAAATTAATAAACAATCAAAAAAAGCAGAAAATGAATACCTGATGAGTAGACAAACTGCATCTACTGCTACTCCATATGCATCTACTGCAGAAAATGAATACCATCACCTATACTCCCATTTTTTTACAACCAATATTTAAATTTAGAAATTAAAGTTGATTTAGCCATCCATTTGTAAAATTAAACCAATAAAATGGAGATATTGAATTCTACTTAACTTTTGACAATAGCGCACAGCAGAAGTGAGTATTCACAACAGTTGGGCTCGTCTTGAGCCACGGCAGGCAAAAGCGGCCACCCTAGGTCAAATTGCATAGTTCAACTCTACCATGAAAGAGGTATAAAAATAATGATGCAACAAATTAACACCAAATTAAACTCAATCTTCATATTAACTTTAAAAATCATATAAACTATTCATCACCACATTTCAGCAACGAAATCACACGTCATAATCTTCCATAACATCAGCAATTATAAACAACAACTCAACAATACAATAACCCTAATTTAGACTTAATCGTCAAATTAACTCGAATAATCAAATAAATTCTTCATGCTTAACAATATCAACAAAATTCCAGCAACTAAATCACTCAATATAATCTTCCGCAGCTTCAAAAATTACAAGTAATAATGAAAAAAATGCATTTTACAAAAATCCTAATTTACTACGCTGTCAATTGAAATAACGGTAGTGTGATGATAAACAATAATTATTTTGAAGAATGTGCATGTTTTGTGATTTTTTCTAAAATAATAATACATCCTCTAATTTAATAAAATAATAATACATTACAGATGGCCTGATTTTATAAATTATACAAGATCCATCCTTCCAACTTATGTTTTTAAGTCTTAACAAGATAATAACCAGCTTATGCAAGAATAAGTCCTATAACAAATGAAGTATTACGGACTTTACTTGCTATTACTAAGGTTCATGACACCAGCATCAACAAGTGGAAATGAGAGAAATAAAAATGCTACTTGAAGTGTCCATATGCCCTTGGGACCTCGAAAATTAGGAATACCGCATGAAGTTGATATACCAGCACCAGTAAACACAACCATATGCTTACTCTGTAACAATACCAATGAAGTCTAAAACGTTAATATGACAAAAACATCATGGGGAATCAACGATATGCTTATGTCATTTGAAACTCAAACCTTTTTAATCATGATCGCAAGTTGCTCTATCTGCCATGATCAATGAGCAAAATAGTTAAGATAATGTATAAAGATAGAAATGTGCTTTACATTGATCATTTAGGAAGCATAACGAATGGTCCTTCTTGAGAAGCTAACATCAGTGGCACAGAGAACCGCAGCTGAATAGTCATGCGAATTTTTTTTTTTTTTTATACAAGACGTAAAAACATAAAGTGATTATTGCATCAAGTCAGTAAACTTTACAATAGATGCATAGAATGTGAGAGTGAAGGGAGCCAGGTTTTATACAAGTGCAAACTATATCTACAAAAAGCCAATGTAGCATGCAACATTGTCCTACAACACTACTTTTCCTCACAGATAATTACAATAATAACAATTAAATAAATAAATACCATAGAAAAGAATAATGGTGATTAATATTTGTGATAGGAGGATGCTAAAGTCATAATCGGGACCAAGACACACTTCTAAATGGGAAGGGAAAACAAGCATTCACCTTTAACTTTTCAACCAGATATTATATCAAAGGTGGCGTCAACAGGACATAGAAAACCGAACAATGACAATAGATTGGTGTTATCTCAAGTATCAGTCCAGAACATGACAATGTGCGAAGGCTCACAGACACATACTCTAAACACTTAAATGAAAACTGCAATTGCTCAAAAATACTTCAGCGGACGGTTGTGAAACTCGAACCTCCACATCCATCAGAATATGATGCAATAAAATTGCCAAGTAGAAGGATAGATGTGCGACAAGCGCAATTCGATAAGAAGCCACTTGCTATGCTAAATCCTGCTGATCACACCTCCTTCTAAGTGATCAATTCATTACAAGCACATAGTACTTGAATTGCTTAATACTGTACAGATGTAGTCAGAATCACGAGGTTGGCACCATCAACGCGTCGATAATGGCTAACACCATTACATAATTCCTTGTTTAAAACTTCATCCATGCTAAAAATGCCTCACTTTTGATTTATTCTATACTTGACAAAAAAAATAGCCTATAGTACTTATGGTGCAAAAACATGAGAACCGACTATATACTTCACTCCTTAAAATCTTAACCACAACAATTTTAGCAACAAACTTCCTACAATTCAAACATATCACCCCAAAATTTAAATCAAATTTCTCACATAATTCAATTCAAGAAAATTTAAACAATGACAATTTCAATATCATACAAAACCCCAAATGAAAAAATCACAAAACATGCACATTTCAGAAGAATTGACAGAAAAAAAAAAAATAAAAGAAAAAAAGAGAAAACAAACTCAAAACACGCAAATCTATCCAAAAACACGAACTCAAACCAACCAAAAAGTTCAGACACCAAACCAAAACCCTAAATCGAAATAAATTATTAACTCACCTTCACGGCTTTGTTCAATCCTTCGTTGTCATCGAAAAGTGGCTTCGACCACTAGCAGAAAAAAAAAACGAGAATTAAAAAAAAAAATCTAATCAAATAAACAAAACTAAAATTCTAAAAACATAAATCTAATTCAAACATAATCTACCTCTTCCCCTTGACTACTCGATCTTCAGCAACAACGAATCAAAAAAANGATCAAAAAAATCAACATTCAGCAACAATGAATCAAAAAAATCGATCTTTCTCAATTTTCAGGTTCAATTTCCAGTTCTGGTGATTCTAGGGTATTTTTTAGGTTTAAAATTTGGATTAAGTTGGATGGAGGAGCGAATTCCAGTGTCGGTTTTGAAATTGACGCTTTTGTTATTGTTGTGATTTTTAGGGGTAATGGATGGAGGAGCGAATTCTAGTGGATCTTCCAAAAAATCGAATTAAAAAAATTAAAAAGAAATCGAATCAAAATAGAACACAAATTCAAAAGAAAAATAAAATAAAACGGGAAAAAAAGGAATTTATACCTTCAAAATTGGGAATAAGAGAGGAAGTGAAATGGAGAATGAGAGAGGAAGCCAACTCGAGAATGAGAGAGGAAGTGAAGTGGTGAATGAGAGAGGAAGTGAAGTGGAGAATGAGAAAGAAAGAGACTGAGAGACGGGATGAGGAAGGAGAGAGGAGGTGTTAGGGTTAGGAAGGAGAGAGTCAAATTAGGTTAAGTGTGAGCTTCTATAAGTCCACAGTTGGGCCGGGTTTTTTTTTACTTAAGTTTACCGTATTATTTGCTGCGGTTCTAAAAACCGCAGCAAATACAAAATGGACCGCAGCAAATAAGTTATTTGCTGCGGTTTTTTTTTACCCGCAGCAAATACTCCAATTTAACAAACCTTCCAATAATTATTTGCTGCGGTTCTTAAAAAATTTTAAAGAACCGCAGCAAATGTGGTGCAGCAAATGTCGATTTATTTCGGATTAATTGTTGCGGTCGTTAGAACCGCAGCAAATAAGAAAAAGACAACAAATATTTTATTTGCTGCGATTTCCTTTGAACCGCAGCAAATACAATCTAAGAACATCACCACACGTCACCATTTTCTGCGGTTTTTCTAAAAACTCAAAAAACCGCAGAAATGTGGTGCAGCAAAATCCATTTTTTCCACTAGTGAAATATTTTAATATATGTATATATTTAGTATATATATATAATATAGTTGAACCCATGTCGTACCCGTTTTTAGAAAATTTATTTTTGCCATTTTTCGATCCCGTTTCAGGCCCCGTTTTTTACCCTGTTTCTGACTCCATGCTACCTAGGTTATAACCATATGTATATATGTGTATTATATATATGGATGTTTTAATAATAAGAATATATTTTACATTCTCTCTATATTCTCATACTTTTATGGTTACTTTCGTAATATGTTATCAGCACGAATTCTTTACACAATTGTGAAGGAGATTATCAATAGAAAATTGAAGGAAATTATCAATCATTTTTGATGTAAGTTTTACCTTTACTAATTATCTTATTATTGTAATTCGTGATTATCATATTATTCTTAAATTGAATTAAAATATAAAATTTCTTGATCCGTACTGTTGAGATCGTATTACGTATGATGTTCATGCAATTTGTGGGTCATGTTTTAGTCATATTTGATTTTCTTTTTATACGGACTACTTTCATGGTTGTCAAATCTTCATAAAGAATCGATGGTTATAATAATTGGTTTTCAAGTATTTATTTTTATTATAAATTTTCAATTTTCTTACTAAATTTTCAATTAGATCTACATGGATACATATTTTCTTAGTGATATTTTTTATACTTCTTTGTGATATTGTTTCATCTTCGTCAACTTTCATTGACATCTATATTTTAAAAGATAATTGAGCTTATAGAGTTCTAGTATTCAATTTTTCTTGTTTTGTATTTTATCAGATATGTGTTTTCACATGCATGCATTATTGCCATACTAAAAATGATATGTTTTATAACCATCATGCATGCTTAAAGTTAAACAAATTAACCACTTATATCCATGCATAACTATTATTATGAAAATGCATAAGAACAAACATAAAAATAGCATGCAAGCAATAGGAAACATGTAAGGCCATAACAGTAAAGTATCAAAGTTGGCATATAATATTATAATGTTAACACGCAACTTGTTTATTTATTTATTTATTTATTTTTATGCCGTAATTTTATTTTAATTTTGTTTTTTGTTATTATATTATTTTGTATAGTGAAATATGTCAAATACTTGTAAACTTGAATTGGTAGCCCTTCATAGTTCACATTATCGGGAAGAATTATTTATCATGGGTGTTGGATTCCGAAATACACTTGGATGCAAAGGGCCTTAGTGAAACAATTAAATAGGGGAATAAGGCAACAAGTCAAGATAAAGCGAAGGCTATGATATTCCTTCGGTGTTACCTCCATGATGGACTAAAAACTGAATATTTGACCATAAAAGACCCACAAATTATTTGGAATAGTTTAAAGGAAAGATAAAAGACGGTTATAATACCAAAGGCTCATTATGATTGGTTACATTTGAGGTTACATGATTTTAAATCCGTTAGTGAGTTCAATTTAGCCATGTTTAAAATTACATCCCAATTACAATCATGTGGAGAAAGATAACAGATGCTGAGATGTTGGAAAAAACTTACTTCACTGTCCATGCAAATAATATTGTCCAACAGACACAATACCGAGAGAAAGGTTTTAAAAAATATTCTGAATCAATATCTTGTCTTTTGGTGGCTAAACAAAATAATGAGTTATTCTTGAAAAATCATGAGTCTCGTTCTAATGGAGCAACTCCATTCCCTCAAGCGAATGTGACATCCACTATAGACCACACCAGCAGCACTGGTCATAATCGTGGTCGTGGTCGTGGATGTGGACGTAGACGTGGGCATGGATATGGTAGAGGTCATGGAGGTCATTTTAGAAACTCAACTTCTCATTGGAAATGGAATCGCAATGATAAATAAAATGAGAAGAAAAAAAAAGAAGAAGATGTGACTAGTGTTTGTTACCATTGTGGTGGAAAAGGTTATTATATTGCTCTCGCGTGTGTCGTGAACCAAGGCTTCTTGTTACATTATATCAAGAATCATCAAAGCAAAAAGGAAAGAAAGTTGAGACCAATCTTGTGATTGAAGATGGCGGTGGTAACTTTGATGATTATAATTCAAGTCACTTAGAAGTTTATGATATCTTCACTTCCCCAGAAGGGAATAATTACACTCCCATGATTTATGTTCAATCAATATATCAAATAGTATGTTTCTTAAGTGTATGAACTATGATCAGGGGTGTACCCACGTTAGGGCACCCCTATGTACATGCCCACCCATAACTTACAAAAAATAGGCTTAATGCTAAAAAAAAGAAAAAAAAAAAAAAAAAAGAAACATGCTGGAAAGGGAATCCGCGTGAAACACCAAAAAAAACCTCTCATTTCAATTTTCTCTCTCTAACTTTCTCTTCAACTTTTCAAATTCAAACCCTAAACACCTAATCTCCTATGCAGTGGTCGTTGCCACCCTCTCCGATGTTGCCGAGTTGCCGGTCGGAGTCCTTGACCGCAGCCCATAGCCTCGCAACCCTGCGGCAAGGACCGAGGTTGGTTTTTTCCATTTTTTTGTTTCAATTGTTCTGATTTTTTTTTTAATTACTTGAGTTCAGTTTATGAATTTGTTTTTAAATATTAATTATAATGTTGGAAAGTTGGGTTGTTAATGAATGATGAGTTGATGGCTTTATTTAATTTTTAGATGAATAAATTGATGAGTTTAAATTTTAATTTTCTAACTCTTTCTTTGTTTTCTGTAGCCGTCGACCATTCGTCGCCCTTGTCGTCGTCTATGAATCATTGCCTCATTGGTCAGGGTAATGGAATCCCTAGTTGTAGCCCCGGGCTCCCGTAGGTCGCAGCAAGGACCAAGATTGGTTTGATCTATTTTTATTATTCTGATTGATTTTTCTTTTAATTACGTGAATTGGTTTTATAAATTTGTTTTTAAATTTTTAATTATGATGTTTGACTGTTCATGAATGATGAATTGATGACTTGATGTTGGATAGTTTGGATTGTTTGAAGCTTGAAGTTAGGTTATTATTATTTCTTTTGTTCATTTGTATGTTAATTCAAGAGTTTAAGTTTAATTAGTTATGTTAAACTGTTCACATTTGTATGAGTGTATGACATTATAATGTTGTGTCCTTAATTTATTGATTGTGGTTTGATCCAACAATCTGCAACTTTGTATGATCATCTGGTACCCACCCATGTTTGCATTTCTGGCTCCGCCCCTGACGATGATTGTATTTTATTATAGTGTTTGGTACTTTATTGCAATGAGTTGTGAAGCTTATGATTGTAATATGTTTTAATATACTCTTTAAATACTTAGTGTTAATGTTATGTACTTATTTTATGATTTAAATCTTATTTTAATTTGTGCAGTATATATATAGTGATACAATATTATATTTTTCTTGAAGAATATGAATCGCCCTCAAGTTCATGTAGCACATACCGCTGAAGAATTATGCCTTACTGAAGTGCAACTACTCACACAATACTGAAAAATAGTAAATATCTTACTCAGCTAAATATGAAAAATATTAGTGTGAGTACTATTAGTACAAATATTATAAAAGACTCTAGAATAGCACATATAATGTTACATTTAGGAATAAAATTTGATATTCATGATGCTTTATACTCTCCCATGCCTCAAAGGAATTTACTAAGGCTCTGTTCTGTTCGTCTTATTTTTACTTATTTTCAGCAAAATTAAGTTTAGTTCAGCAAAAATAAGTTCAGTTCAGCAAAAATAAGTTCAGATCAGAAAAAAAAATTCAGTTCAGCAAAAATAATTGCAGTTCAGCAAAAATAAGTGCAGTTCAGCAAAAATCAGTTTCAATCCTTAATAAATTGTTAATGATTTCAGCAAAAATAAGTTTAGTTCAACAAAAATAATTTCAGATAAGCAAAAATAAGTTGTCAAGTACAGGGCCTAAGTTTTAACGATATTCGCTATTATGGCTATCATGTTGAGACATTGAATGAAGGAAATGATGAGTTCCTTCAAATAATTAGTATAACTCAAGGTATTAAACATATTTTGGAGAAATTTCTTGCTTTTTAGACTGGTTTGTACTACACAACAATAAATTCAATAGGGAGTCATAATTTAGTAAACCAAAAGTTTACTAATGATTTCATTGTTTGGCACGATCGGTTAGGTCATCCCAGTTCGATTATGATGCGAAAGATCATTGAAAATTCATGTGGACATCCATTAAAAAGTCGACATATTCTTTCAAAAAAAATTTGTGTTGCTTTCTCAAAAGGCAAACTAATAATTCGGCCTTCATTAGCTAAGTTAAATTTTGAATCTATTCACTTCTTGAAACGTATCCAAGGGGATATATGTAGACCAATTCATCCACCACGTGTACCATTTAGATATTTTATGGTTTTAATTGATGCATCGGCTAGATGGTCACATGCATCTTTGTTATCAACTAGCAACCTGGCATTTGCAAGATTGTTTGCTCAATTAATCAAATTATGAGCACATTTTCCCGATACTACTATAAAGACTATTCGTCTTGATAATGCTGATGAATTTACATCTCAAAATTTCAATGACTATTGTATGTCCATAGGGATAAATGTTGAGCATCCAATAGCACATATTCATACACAAAACGGTCTATCAGAATCATTAATCAAACGTCTACAATTGATTGCTAGACCATTGCTTATGAAGTCCAACCTTCCAATTTCAACTTGGGGGCATGCTATATTACATGATGCATTACTAATTCGGATCAGGCCAACAAGTTATCATAAATTCTCCCCATCTCAATTGTTTTATGGTAAGGAACCAAATATCTCCCATCTAAGAATTTTTGGATGTACAATTTATGTTCCAATAGCTCCACCACAACACTCCAAGATGGGTCCTCAAATTAGACTAGGGATTTATGTTGGTTTTGAATCCCCATCGATTATTAAATATCTTGAACCAACCACAAGAGATTTTTTCATTGCACGTTTTGTGATTGTCATTTTAATGAGTTAGTGTTCCAAAGTTTAGGGGGAGAAAAGAAACATCTGGAACAAGAAATTAATTGGAATGAATCACAATTATTCTATCTTGATCCTCGTAAGAATGAATGTGAACAAGAAGTTCAAAAGATACTTCATTTACAAAGTTTAGCAAATCGATTGCCAGACGCTTTTACAGATTAAAAAAGAGTGACCCACTGACATATACCAGCTGTAAATGCTCTAATTAAAATTGATGTCTCAAAAGAACGAAATGAAAAATGAACTAAAGCATGCCAGAAGCGTGGAAGACCAATAGGTTCCAAAGATAAAAATCCTCGAAAAAGACAAAGAGCATAGATTAATGATGACCAAATTGAGGAAGTACTTGATTTTGAAAGATCTCTAGACGAGAATTTAGACATGATGAAGGAAGAAAAGGTACCTGATAGTGAAGAAATTTCAACAAAAAATGTTATGTCAGGATTTACTTGCAACCGAACTCGAATCGACGTCGATAATGTTTGTACATGCAATGTAGCATTAGAAATTATGGATAATGATGAGGCATTATTTTATTTAATATAATTGACGTCCAAGGGAGAGTGTTATGAAAATATTGTAGACGTCATTATATCCGTAAAAGTCCTGAAAGAATATGTCTATTGAATGTACCCTTTGAAAGCATTGTAACACTTAGTGTTATAACCATATGTATACATGTGTATTACGTATATAGATGTTTTAATAATAAGAATATAATTTACATTCTTTCAATACCCTCTATATTCTCAAAATTTTATGGTTACTTTCAAAATAAAATTCAAAATAAACGATTTCATAACCTTCAAAGTTTGAAAATAAATATCAATTGTTTGATTATGCTAATTTTATGAAAATATAGATATTTTAGAATTATTATATTTCTAGTCATATGAGCCTATAAATACATATCCTCATAACCCTAAATATCTATGTGTTCCTGCTTGCAATTTTTACCATGTTTTGCTTCGTTCCCAAGTGCTACTTATAACTATTATCATAAAAAGACATTAAAAATAATTAAGTGATAATGAAGTTTTATTAAGTAAGTTTAACTAATTAATTAAGAGTAATATAATTATTAAGTAAGTCTAATTAATGCTAATACCTATTGTCAGTTTATATTGGTATTTCATAATGCTTATAATAGGAAGTTGGTATTTTATTAGGTTAACTAACAAAACAAAAGAATTTCCAAAACTACAATTGCACCAGCCCGGAATCGAACCCGGGCCTGTACCGTGGCAAGGTACTATTCTACCACTAGACCACTGGTGCTTTGTTATCTTAAACATGTATTTTATAAATTTTATAAATTATTAAATTTTAAAATTTTATAATTTTATATATTATTATTAATTAAGAGTAATATAATAAAGTAAGTCTAATTAAGTAATTAATGCTAATACTTATTGTCAGTTTATATTGGTATTTCGTAATGCTTATAATAGGAAGTTGGTATTTTATTAGGATAATAGTACTCTGTTCATTCCCATTTGTTTGATATATTTTGACTTGTACACATGCTGATGTACTTGTTTCACCTTAAATATCTTTTGTTGTGTATATGTAAAAATTACTCCGTATAATAATTGGATATTAATAAAGTAATCATTGAAACGAATCAAACAAGATTCCAAATGACTATATTATGTTTTATATATTGATAGTAATTTAAAAGATTCTCTCATCTTTCGAATAGTGTTAGATTTCAAAAGTATCAAACATTTAGGAACGGAGGGAGTGTTTAGTTAAAAAGTTAGATAACGAAATAAAAGTGAAGTAGGGACCACCTACATCATTACTACCTCCGTAACATTGCAACTTTAAAATTCACACGAACTCCTAGACAAAATATTAAAACTATTACGTGTTATAAAACTAATGAAAATGGAGATATATTGAGGGGAGAATCATTGTCCTTTTTTTTTAATTCATGGACATATATATATATATATATATATATATATATATATATATATATATATAC
>PYUH01000961.1:123539-139329 GCA_016808085.1 Suaeda aralocaspica
ATATATATACATACATAAATACATAATTGGTAATTAAAAGTAAGAAGGCGAAAAGCCTAGTTACATCAAAAGACTAGGGAATACAAAAGGCAAAGGTAGTATGAAGGGGTAATGGACATCCATACTTAATATTCCATAACACTCCTTGGATGTCCATTACCAAATAGCTAGTGTGCCTCGTTAAAACCTTACTAGGTAAAACCTTGTGGGACAAAAACCTAGTAAGGGAAAAAAGTACAACACTTTTGTGATACGCCTTAGGATGTTGCCGCATTAAAAAACCTCTCCAGGAAAACCCAATGTGGGACAAAACCATGGTTAAGGAAAAAGAGTGCAACGCGTATTTTCTCCCCCTGATGAATGTACAACTTGGAATCTTCCAGAATTATGAATCTGATGCCTTTGTGTAGTTTCACACTTGTAGTAGAATTACATTCAATTCCTTAACAGTTGATCCTTCCTGTTTGGACTTCAATCTTCACATGTTCAATATGATATATATTCATTTCACCATTCTTGAGAAAATAATACATATGTTGCGTTACCACCATCTTGTACGATATTTGTTTCAAAGTGCCATAATCATTAAATGTATGCCTTCTTCTGGAAGTCATGTATAATAGCTATTGATGATCAAGTGTTAATCATGATCTATGACAACTCGTGATATTATCAACATCATTTTTCAATCTTTTGTGAATTAGTAATAAAACATACAAGTAATTTTGCTCATAGTTCTTCTAGACCATAAGAAGACTATTCTCATAACTGTTTTTCGTAAGATATTACGTATATTATATGAGAGTTTTTCAACGGATTAAAAACAATCAATTCTCACATGTTTAAACTTCAGATTGAAATGTCCATATTTCATTCACCAATATTCTTCGGGTGTTTGATAATAACCACATCATTGTGATATTCAAAATATAGAATTTGAAAGGGTAGACATTTGAATGCGTCGTACGTAAGTTCTTCCGGAACTTATTATAGATGATTTACATCATGCCATTAGATCGAATTCATATGTATTATTTAAATTTATCGTAATTATAAGCTTATTGGAGTCTAATTCCTTCTTATAAGTCTTTACATTGTTGTAAATTCAACTTACTACACTACAGACAAAATTTCATATACATCACAATTATTTTATAACATCATTGCCACATGCAATATGATGATGTGTAAAATAATAATAAGATATTGAATAAAACACAGACATACATGTATAAAATGAGTGATGCATCTAAATACTATCGACACATGTTCTACGACTCACACGTGCACATAAATTTAAGACTCGAAAATGTAAAACACTAAACAGTGTGGATTTTAATTCGTAAATCCACTTCTTCCTTGGACTTCTAGTCCATGATAAAAATTTGATCGTTATCATTAAATAGACATCAAATTGGACATTTATTTCTTATCCCTTACACTCCTTTTGCATATGCATAAAACTTATCGGTTCCATCATATACCGGTATCATCATATTCTTTTACATATGATATGTGATATGTGTGGTTTTTATAGTGTTTTTCCCCTTGTTTCGAGTCAATTTTGTGCTTAATGGGTGTCATTCTGGCTTTATTTTAGCTCATTCGATGTTCTTTAGCTAATTTGAAGTGTCTCGTCGAGTTTGATTAATTTCCGGCAATTTTAGAGCATTTTAGTTGATTTTTATCATCCACGTTGTTATGCTCGGTTTTGGTATGTTTTGTAATTTCAGGCACGAAAACCGAGGCTCGGAACGAAGCTGGAAAGCTTAGACGGGATAAGAATGAAGATGCATGGAAATGCGTGTCAAGAAGTATAAAACAAGCCTTAAAGAACTTATGAAGAAATAAGAAGAAAAGGAAGCAAAATAAGCGTTCTGAGGTCAAGATGCGGGCGCATGAAATTACTATGCGGGCGCATTTAATGTAATCAGCAGCTGAAGAAGCATTCTGGAGGTCTGATGCGGGCGCATAAACCTCCTATGCGCCCGCATCAGACGATTTTCCCGATCTTTTTATTCGTCTTTTATTTTCTTTGTACTTAGGCTTTGTAAGCCCAACTTGGGTACATTAGGCACGGTTTTCTAGGCAAAACAACTGATGCTTTTAATAATTTGAGAATTACTCTCTTAGGATATAGAATTTAAGCACTTTTCTCTCTCAAAAATTAATTGAGGAAATTAGGGTTTGTTCATAACTTTTGATTTTTAATTCAATTCAAGTCTTCGATTCGTTCTTCGATTTGGTAATTCTTCTGGTTTTGTTCTTTATTTTAGTTTAATTTATGCTTTTTAGTCTTTCTAGTTTAATTAATTTAGTTATTTTTGTTTATGTTAATTAGTTTAGTTATCAATTACTTCATGAATTCAATTAGGGTTTTCACAACTATTCTTGTTTTGATTTTCATAATCATGAGTGAGTAGTCTAATTTCTAGGGTTAGGGAAACCTTGATCAATCAATGGACTAATTAAATTAGGTTGTTTCAATCCCATAATTAGTAGTCAATTTCCTATTATTGGTTTCTTTGTTTACAATTGAATTTTGCGCAAATTTAGTTGTAATTCTGGTAATTGTTGAATTTGATGCCGAGAGGTAAAAATACCACAATAAGACCACTGAATAATAGGCGGAATTAGTCTAGGCATGAGCGAGAGCCGCTAGATGAGTTTCGAGGGAGTCTAGATTCGAGAGAATTAGTGAGCCCTAATTTGATGATAATTGTGAGATTGAACGATCTTTGTTAGTGAATCCATTAGTTGTTCTTGGTGACCCGAATGACCCTAGGCTTAGTTTATTGATTTAATTCTTCGTCATTTCCAGTAATTAGTTAGTAATTAGTCAATAATCAATTAGCTAGTCATTACTTCTCGACCAAGGCTCTTTACACAGTTTAAGCTTTTTAGAACTAATAGAGTTTAACTGCTTCCCTGAGGATTCGATCCTTACTACCCTAGCTACATTAGTTAGTGTCGTTTGGTTTACTTTTGATAGGTGTGCGATAGCCTGTTCAATATGCTTGCTAATTTACAATGATATCTGAATACATGTCACATTGCTACCATTATAAACTTTGATTTCTTATATCATAGGCCATCTATATATTGTAATTCAGATATCTACATACCACTTCTAGAGTATACGCTATATAATTAATATACCATTACACTTTTAAAAGTGTCAACTGCACTATCTTGCCACATATCACAGCTTTATTTTGANACATATCACAGCTTTATATTGAAACCTTAATCTACACTTCAAGTGTAGTTATACAATTATAATTGGCAAGATTTATCTCAATATATACACATAATATAACCAAAATGTATCTCTAACGCTATGCTTCATGAGTCATAACCAGATACAAATCAAATCATACATGTGCAACATATATCTTATTAATATATGGGCAAAAGTTGGCACATAACCTCTTAAATAGCCATTAAAAGGCTCATCATTTCATAATACGAAATTTAGTAATTTTTTTCAACTTATCCCAATTTTACTTTCCCTAAGTTGGTAAAATTTCTCAAGTATAGGGGCGTCAAATTCTTAACCGACTTAGTATATAATTTCACATGTGCAAAATATTTCATCCAATAGAAGATTTTTCAACAAATTTCATTACTTAAAGAGTTATATTCAACAAATAATTCATTCGTCACTTCAGGAGAACAATTTCAATGAAGTCCATTTCTTCTCTAACTTATGATGCACATTGCACATGTATGAATTGACAAACCTTTCAGTATTGTTCTCTTCTAGAGATCATTATCAACGGGGGACAAAGTATTATTGTGCAGTTGTCTTTGTTGTTTTCTTATTTTGTGTGTGCTGACATTCAATAGCCTCAATGTTATATAAACATAGATGACTTGTATCCATTTAACTTCACTCAATGGTGATCTTCTTGATCGATCACCAATCACTTTGATAATGAGGTTTTACTTGTCGTTAATGTGTCACATAGTTTTGAACAACATATAAGCTATTTTGGTGAACTTCTGGTCACTCACCTTACATATATTCTTCCAAAGTTGTTCAAAACTAACTTATTGCTTTCTTGAATTTTTTCTTCAAAAACATGCAAACTATCAATATCAACAACCTAAATATAGGTCATTCTCAATGTTATGTCTTGCCATTCGATTTGTTTCATACACCGTACATGAGAGAGTGTCAGCACATTATTTCATATCAATTGAAACTTCAGATTTCTATAACGGCTAATTATTAAACCCGAATGGCCTAATATTATTGTCACATCCAATCACTTTCTAAAACATGGTCAGTTTTTATACACTAGTGATCATTTTACTATACGTATTTCATGCATTACCATGAATATTAATATGATGTGATATAAAACACTAACATGTGTTTCTTTCTATACTTGGCAAGACAATCAACTAATATTTGGTCAAGTAACAACTCATACTCTTCTGGAGCATATGAATGTAACCTTGATACATGTTAATCTTATTGGGCATATTATACTCTTCTAGAGTATTTTATATGAATCTTGGTACATATCAATTTTAATTAACATGATCTCTTCTAAATGTTTATCTGAAGGTATTAATTTATTTATTTTTTATTTTTTTGTCGAGGAGACTCGTATCTCCTAGAACCTGATGTCAATTCATCAACAACTGATATTGTCATTCTGAGTCATTAATTGTAATTGGAGCACTTACAATTTTATGCGGTCAATGACATTCATTTTTATCCATCTTAAGGATGGTATCATTCAAAATATTTAATTATCACGTGGCCGCATCTATTAACTAAATCATTGACATTTGGCTGTAGTTTGTACTAAACTGACCATCAAAGTATATCATCTACTTCATGTGCAAGGATTATTAAAATTAATGGAATACTCTCCACCATCCTTGCATATGAGACTATAAAATTAATTCAACAACCTTTAAATCCCTTGTAATTCTAAGCCATAAATTACTTTGGCAAGGTCATATAGCAAATAAAAAAACATACTCTAACAAAACTCTAACATGACCCTCTTATCCGACTATTCAATCTTTATATGAAATTTTCTCAAAAAGTATGGGCATAGTGGATACATTAATTTTCAACTTAGTAGCTTAAAATGTCAAAGATATATTTAGTCTCAAAGTCCACGTAGTCATGAAATCAAGGAAACTTCATGCAAAAACATGCTTATTATTGTTTCAAATATACAAATTCTTATTCACTTCTAGTAAATTAGTAATTCTAGTGATCTAAGCATTAAAAAAAATTCATCCAGAGTTTGGTATATCAAAGATATTCACCCAACAAACAATATATAAGCAACATATGATATAGAAACTATAGAAGATATACAAACTTTATGTCACCCTTCTGGAGTCGGGGTTGTGACCCTAATTTAAGAAACTTTGAGTCCATATGCGCACAAAAAACATGTTTAATTTGCTTAATTCACTTTATCGGTAAGAAACTTTGGGTCCATATGCACACGATAGAGATTGGACTGGGTTGATGCTTACCATAATATCGCTTTCGCATTGATTCTTACACATCTGTAAGTATCTTTCCTTTTCTTTTTCTCAATCAGTTAAAGCATCGTGCTGATAACGTGTTATAAAACTAATGAAAATGGAGATATATTGAGGAGAGAATCATTGTCCTTTTTTTTTATTCATGGACTTGGGATATATATATATACATAAATACATAAATGGTAATTAAAAGTAAGAAGGCGAAAAGCCTAGTTACATCAAAAGACTAGGGAATACAAAAGGCATAGGTAGTATGAAGGGGTAATGGACATCCATACTTAATATTCCATAACATTATGGAGATAGTATGTAATTAAAGTTAGTATATATCTCAAATATGTTTTTTCCTTTTTTTAAAAAAAAAAAAAAAAAAAATCCTTCGTCATAAATTAATAAAACAAGAGAATTTTCAAGACTACAATTGCACCAGCCGGGAATCGAACCCGGGTCTGTACCGTGGCAGGGTACTATTCTCCCACTAGACCACTGGTGCTTTCTGATCTTGAACATGTATTTTATAGATTTTATAAATTATTAAATTTTTTTTTTTTAATCAATTTATTTCACCGTTAATACCTTCGGTAATCTCTCTCCTCTACTTTTCCCTCTTCTTCAATCAATCAACAATGGCTATTACTCACTGCTATACTTCCTCTATCAACCCAACCTTCTCCTTCTTCTCTAACCCTAATTCCACTTCTAAAAATTTACCCTCATTTCCTAAACTATTTACACTTCCTGCCACTCGCTCACCTCCGTTTCGCCTTAACTCCGTTGCTGTTGATTCCGCCACTTTAAACCCCGTTCAAAATGACGGTAAAAAGCTTCTTCTTCAAGTCAATGATCTCACTGCTGTTATTGCTGAATCTCAACAAACTATTCTTAAAGGCGTTAACCTCACAGTTTATGAAGGAGAGGTTTGTTTCATTGTTTTATTTATTTATTTTTTTAATAATTGTGATTAAATAAATTGGATTTAATTTTTTTTTATTGTGAATTGGTCCTAATTTCGAAGTTTAAGTTGTATTATATTTGTTGATGATGATACAGAAGGAAATATAGCGGCGAATTAATGCTAAATTTGATTTACAGAAGGAATTATGGCGGCAAATTGATGCTAGTATTGAGTTACAGAAGGATATATAGCGGTGAAATGATGCTAGGATTGAGTCACAAAAGGAATTATAGCAGCGAATTGACGCTTATTATTGAGTTATAGAAGGAATTGTGGCAGCAAATTGATGCTAGTATTTAATTATAGGAGGAATAATTGAGGGTAAATTGATGCTAGTATTGAGTTATAGAAGGAAATATAGCGGCTAAACGATGCTAGTGTTGCGTTGCAGAAGGAAATACAGTGGCGAATTGATACTATTATTGTGTTAAAGAGGGAATTATAGTGGTGAATTGATGCTAGTATTGAGTTACAAGAGGAATTATAGCTGCGAATTGATGCTAAAATTGATTTACAGAAGGAATTATAGTGGTGAATTGATGCTAATATTGAGTTACAGAATGAATTATAGCTGCGAATTGATGCTAGTATTGAATTACAATGGGAATCATAGTGGTGAATTGATGCTAATATTTAGTTACAGAAGGAATTACAGTGGCAAATTGATGTTATTATTGAGTTACAGAAGGAATTATAGCGGCAAATTGATGCTAGTATTGATTTACAGAAGGAATTATGGCGATAACTTGATGCTAGTTCTTGTACATTGGAGTTTTATTTAGATGAATTTTGAGCAGGATTTTTATATTGGTGTTTGCTATAATTGGTGAAAGTTTGACAAGTTATTTGTTTTGCTGTGATGCAAGAATAATGCAACGAATTAACGAATGGAAATCGTGTTAGACAATTTTTGTAGCGCGTGATGTTTATATTGTAGGCAATTATGGCTATCATTGATAGAGTGTCATAACAAAACAACTGAGGGAAAGTTGTCTGTCTAACCAACTAAGCTATCACTATTTCTCGGAAAAGGTGTGTCTCTTAGTTGAGCATGATATTAGGGAAGCAATGTATGGATGTTAGGACTTAGGGTACATGAATCTTGCAACTAAATAATGAGAGAAAACTGAGTCTGTAGTGAGTGAGTAAGATGGGCAAGTAGGTATAATCTTCAGTATGACCATCTATTAGGTCAACGGTAACTTTTGGCCTAAAACCCTTACCTTTTACCAAAAACCATAACTTTTGATATGACACAATGCTTAAAGAGACTAACGGTTGGCAAGGGGCTTTGTTGGTATGATATAGACATTTAAAACAACATATTGTTCATAAGGTTTCGTAAGTTGAGTTGTTTTATTGGCCCGTTGTTGTTGATGTCTTATTGATGCAGCTCAGCTTCCAAAGCATTCTTTGAAGTTGCAGCTATCTCAATAGTCTTGAGAGCCTCTTTCTCATTCAATACTGGTTAATCATCCCTTTTGAAACAACTCCATACTTTTTAGCTGCTTCTTTTTGTCTTGCGAGTTGCAACTAGTATCAATTTTCTCCATGGACTTGTTTTCCTAAATTACCACATGGAATAATTAATTTTGGTTCATCTAGCCGACCCCGATAGTGGGACTAAAACTTTGATTGATTGGATTAATTTTGGTTCATGTAGCTGACCCCACTGGGACTAAGGCTTTGATTGATTGATTGTTGTTTTCCTAATTTGATGACTAAAATAATTATAGTTAGTCTGTTATTGTACAAGAGATAGGTGAGCTTGTCATATCATCTTCCTTTGTATGTATGACAGTTGACAAAAGAATCTGTCTATTTTATAAGAGACAAGTTGATTTGGTTATTCTAGCTGATTTTAAATCTTGAAACATGTAGACTTCCCACAAACTTTTAAATTTGGATAAAGAGTGAATAAGACAAAGCGAGTAACAATTCATTACACTCACAAGGCATTTGGTAGATGGTGATTAGTGATTTAGTGGTGTAGTGGTGTAGTGGTGATGTATTTATATGTTTTGTTGCTAGGAAAGTGGAAAGCATCACCGTTTGTGGTTGTCCCAATTTTCTTCATAAATGTTTCCATCACTATTTATTACCACTTTGCAAGGTTTTTGTGTGGGAATAAAATAGTGGGTGACAACACAAATTTAAGCATGGTTCCTTGAATACTTACCTTACAAATCACTGATAATGAGATTATTACTATTTATTAGCTCCTATTATGATAGGCATGAGCCAAGGGTTGCTCGATTTGTGTCGTTAATTTTAAAGCCGAGTCGAGTTGCCCATGAGCGACTTGTTTAAAGTTCCGGTTTATCTCGACTTCTTAGTTTATAATTATTATAATTTTTTTTCATTACAATTTATAATTATCAATTTTATTTTTTATAATTGACCATTTTATTTTTTATTCAATGTCTATGTATTTTGCGATTTTAAAGACAATTTACTTGAAAATGATCGTCAATTGTGCTCTCTTTGCTAGCTTAACACTTGATTAATTGAAGTATCTTACTGAGTTCTGAGCTTATTTGAGCGACTCAAGCTAACTCGAGTCGAGCATGAGTGAGTTGAGTTCGAGCTGACTCGAGTCAAGCATGACCGAGTTAAGTTCAAGTTGCTCACTAGCTACTCAACTCGTTAAGCAGCCCTACTCAGGGGTGTATGTGTGTATTTGTTTTTTATTTTCTATGGAGTCATGTTCCTGTATTTGAAGTTAGTGGCCTTTTTTATGTACCTTTAGCATGTGCTATTAGATACTGAAGTTAGACTTTGTCACAAATTTTTTGAACTATTGGAAAACCTTATATTTCCATATATGTGCTCTATGTAATATAGAGTAGATTGAAGAATTCTTGTGTCCCTACTTGTGTGCTTTGCATCTTTGAGGTAGTCTCTTTTGGTTTATTTTGCTGGATGTAGTGTGTTTGTGGATTAGGAAACTGTCTTTTTTCTACATTATTTAGATGATGTGTGAAATTGTTGTTCTATTTTTACAAGTTTATGTGATTTTGCTTAACCTTATTTACTTTTTCGTACAGATCTAAATACTAAATTGTTCTCTTGTACTCTTCTTAATTGCTTGTAGGTTCATGCAATCATGGGGAAAAACGGTTCTGGAAAAAGTACGTTTTCAAAGGTTAGTTTGTTATTATTAAAAGTATCTTATTCGCTAACTACATTTGTCATGGTTCTAGTTTATACTTGCTTGATACTATGTTGTCTATAAACTTTATCCAATGTTATATAATTCGCAAATCCTTCAACCTTGATTTAAAACAAGTGGATTTGTACGTGGATTGTTTTAAGTATGTTAATTTTGTGGATGCAAGCTGAACACTCTTCTCCCCTTCTTTTCTTCATCCTTGTGAGTTTTCCCCATCATAATCCATCCCCGTTCCTGTGTTGATGCCAGTGGTCAGTGGGGGTACTGGGTACAACCTATGATTCAGCTCCCCCATCAGTCCACATGGGTAATGTAGGTAACACACCCACCCAATAGTCTAATGTAAAGTACCTATATAGATTTGGTTAGTTTCCCTACTAATGCAAGTTGACAAGGGAAACAAATCTAGAAAGTTTAGGTAAGAACGAAGACCAGTTACATGGGAAATATCTGGAGGATCAGAACACAGGGTAGTGTATATGAATGGTTGTCCATTCAGCACCCTGAAGTGAACTGTTTAACTTGGATATGAAATAGTGTATGTATCCTAAGCATAGGTTTATTTGATGGTTGATTGTGTGGGGCGGTTGAGGACAAGAGGCTTGCTCATGAGGGATATCTGATAACTACATCAACACACTCTGTCAATCAGATAAGGATTCCATTAAACAGACTTATTTTCAATGTCCACATTGCTAACAATGTTGTGAGGAACTGCACGTGAGATTGAAGATCCAGAATTCATTTCATGCGGTAAAAGTTTAGTTTTACTGTATGGTATTCAAGTAATTTAGGTAGGTACAAAAGAGCAGTCACCAAAAGCTGATAAGGATTCAGAAGTAACGGGACAATGCTTAAATTGCTTATCTAATGGTACAAAAGATGTTTAATGATGTTTTGTATAGACTATAAAGCTTGTCATGAAATGCCTATAAAACTAGCAGCAGTGATAGGGCGTAGCTTTAAGAGTCATGAGAAATTAGGCTTAGTGGCCTAGTCGCAATGTCTTTTTGAGAAATTAATCAAAATCTTTTTTCCTTCTTTTTTTTTTTAAATGTATGTTTTTGTTATTTTCAAAAAAAAAATTAAGTATAAAATGGTACAAAACATTATGTAGGAATTACTAAATGATCACTAGTTCACTAAAATTCTTTATTCTTGGGAATCAATAAGTCTTAAAACTATATAATCACCCACTCAAGCCCTTGGTTTTCTAAGTCAAGCTAGTTGAAGCTTAGTTTTTATATTGAAGATAAATAAAATGAAACATGCAAGAAATTAAACGACAAAAGCTTCTTGACTTCACATAATAAACCTTCAGGCTGACACAACTCAAGCTTTAGATTAGTTCTAGATCATTCTAGTCAAAGAATAGTAGCAAAATTTCTGATAGCAATTTTATTTATTATTTTTTTTGTGTGGAATGGTATGATTTCACTTTAGCTCCGCTCCACTCAGCTCAACTCTCTGTTCTTTTGCTAATTTATTTGTTTTATGTGATTTAACTAATGATATTGATAATAACAATTTAGTTTAAAAATGCCTTTGGACCGATCTTTTTAATTTCTTCTTTTTGGACCGTGAATCACTACTTTATTTCTAATGATATTGATAATGATAATTAAAGCCAAATTTCCTACTTTTTATAATCGGTCAGTTCACACTATTCACTTCATAGTATCATTATTATTACTATGTCATAGTATCAATTTATTCATTTCGTTTGATATCAATATTACTGTCATTACTAATCCATCGTTAAAAATCATTAATTCATACTAAAAGTTTTGAGCACCAATCAGCTCTAAAAATTCAACTTTGATCAGCTCAGATCAATTCAACTTTGATCAGCTCAGATCAATTCAACTTTGATCAGCTCAGATCAATTCAACTTTGATCAGCTCAGATCAGTTTAGCTGTTTTTAGTATGAACAGGCCCCTAGACTCTATCATAGGTTAATGTAAGGGTGGGATTGTATTGCAGAATTGGATTTTACGATTTTATGATACAAAATTACAAATCATGACTTTTAAGGACTTGAAATACTTTATAGTATTGTTTTGCTCACTTCTTTGAATTTATTCAGTCTACTATTTAGAAATTGATATCTAGTTATGATCAATGTCAAGTTGTGATTGATAGCTATAAATGAACTTCTTGGATTTGTAACTTTCTTTGCAATAATGATCAAATACTTTAAATCTATGTTTGTCAAGTTGTATGATTTATGAACTAATAGTAACAAATGTATATGTAAAAATGATTAGGCATTTGAGTTATTATTGCATGCAATGTTGGAACATAAGATCGTATCAAAATCGTAGTACTCTAATTTTTTGTGTGAAGTTGGATTGTAAAATTGTAGCAATTTCAAAATCCGATGTAAGATCTTTATTAATTACAATTTTTCACTTGTAAAATTGTGTGATATTGATTGAGATTTTAGAAACAGTGGGTAGCAGTTGTGTTCCTGTGCGTGTTCGTCATATTGTGAACTAGGTTTTGTGCTGTTATCTATAACGATTTCTGTCTTTGATGATAGGTGTTGGGGGTACGTAGTTGGTTGTATTCCTTTCTGTCCGTTTTAAAAGTGTACACCTTGTAAAAGTTTTCAGTTTATACGAGCAGTTTCTATCTTGTAGGTTCTTGTTGGTCATCCAGATTATGAAGTTACTGGAGGGACCATGACTTTTAAAGGACAAAACTTGCTTGAGATGGATCCAGAGGAAAGATCTCTTTCTGGTATATTTATGAGCTTTCAGTCACCAGTTGCAATTCCTGGAGTGAGCAATGCAGACTTTTTAAATATGGCATATAATGCTCGACAAAGAAAACTTGGGCTTCCCGAGTTGGGTCCTATAGAGGTATTAGTTTTGTGTTTTGAGTAACGCTGTCATAAATTTTCTTTTGAGTCATTCTGGGAAGTGGATACTGATATACTAATATACTATAGAGGAGGACTATTTTTTGTCCTGTTGTATTTAATTTAATTTTTTATTTTTTTGCCCTGCTAGCTCTTTATTGAATTTGCATGTGAATATAAGTAGTTGCTGGGGAACTATAGCTGTATAACCATGCACCTACTTGCTTTNGTTTAGCTGTTTTTAGTATGAACAGGCCCCTAGACTCTATCATAGGTTAATGTAAGGGTGGGATTGTATTGCAGAATTGGATTTTACGATTTTATGATACAAAATTACAAATCATGACTTTTAAGGACTTGAAATACTTTATAGTATTGTTTTGCTCACTTCTTTGAATTTATTCAGTCTACTATTTAGAAATTGATATCTAGTTATGATCAATGTCAAGTTGTGATTGATAGCTATAAATGAACTTCTTGGATTTGTAACTTTCTTTGCAATAATGATCAAATACTTTAAATCTATGTTTGTCAAGTTGTATGATTTATGAACTAATAGTAACAAATGTATATGTAAAAATGATTAGGCATTTGAGTTATTATTGCATGCAATGTTGGAACATAAGATCGTATCAAAATCGTAGTACTCTAATTTTTTGTGTGAAGTTGGATTGTAAAATTGTAGCAATTTCAAAATCCGATGTAAGATCTTTATTAATTACAATTTTTCACTTGTAAAATTGTGTGATATTGATTGAGATTTTAGAAACAGTGGGTAGCAGTTGTGTTCCTGTGCGTGTTCGTCATATTGTGAACTAGGTTTTGTGCTGTTATCTATAACGATTTCTGTCTTTGATGATAGGTGTTGGGGGTACGTAGTTGGTTGTATTCCTTTCTGTCCGTTTTAAAAGTGTACACCTTGTAAAAGTTTTCAGTTTATACGAGCAGTTTCTATCTTGTAGGTTCTTGTTGGTCATCCAGATTATGAAGTTACTGGAGGGACCATGACTTTTAAAGGACAAAACTTGCTTGAGATGGATCCAGAGGAAAGATCTCTTTCTGGTATATTTATGAGCTTTCAGTCACCAGTTGCAATTCCTGGAGTGAGCAATGCAGACTTTTTAAATATGGCATATAATGCTCGACAAAGAAAACTTGGGCTTCCCGAGTTGGGTCCTATAGAGGTATTAGTTTTGTGTTTTGAGTAACGCTGTCATAAATTTTCTTTTGAGTCATTCTGGGAAGTGGATACTGATATACTAATATACTATAGAGGAGGACTATTTTTTGTCCTGTTGTATTTAATTTAATTTTTTATTTTTTTGCCCTGCTAGCTCTTTATTGAATTTGCATGTGAATATAAGTAGTTGCTGGGGAACTATAGCTGTATAACCATGCACCTACTTGCTTTGTATTAAAATAGTTGCTTTACTTTAAAAAAAACACAGTTCCCAAAGTAGTTTTTGGAAAGGGAAGTGAAAAAAAAAGGAGAACCATGTGATGTAAGATAGAGAAAATTGATCCAATAAAAAGGAAATGATGCATCTAATTTGATACATCTAAAATAATTTGGAGGAAGTATTTCATTTTAGATGCATCAATTTTAATCTAATTACTTCATTATGTAAGTTGAACATATATGTTCATTTATTTTAATGTTCGTAGCCAGGTCTTATGTTTATACCATGTTGTTGATCTCAGTGTCCATTCTTTTTGCCGTGTGTAATTGTATAATTTTAATCTGCTAACTTGTATTCAATCACCTATGTTGCTGATCAACTTGTCATTTAATATCGCTAGCTCTGTGTTCTTTTAAAATTTCAATATTTTTAATATACGTGATTTTGATAACGTGGTAAAAAGTAAAGTTCCTTGGTTTTCCTTGTGAAACAATTATTCAAGAGTATTGTGCTGAAAGTATGCAGTCTGTAATTGATGCCATTAAAGTTGAATATTCTCCTCTGTATTATTTCTTCGATTATGAGTGCACAGTCTATTTGTAAATTTCTGTAACATTAAGTGATTTCTCTGTTTTCAATTTTTTTTTAATCCTTGCAGTTTTTTAGCCATGTTTACAGCAAGCTTGACATGGTGAACATGAAGATGGATTTCCTAAATAGAAATGTCAACGAAGGATTTAGTGGTGGAGAAAGGAAGCGGAATGAGATTTTACAGCTTGCGGTATGTCTTATTTTCTTAAAATGGGAAATGTGAACATGGTGAGGAATGTAAGCTACTTCTTGTTTCAAGAAACTGCTTTTGATGCTAACGTATGGTATTTGTCTTCTATAATTCTTTATTAATTTCTCATTTTTACTAGAATTTACCACTCCCTAAAAAACATTGTCTACCTTCAATAATGAAATATTAATAGTAATTTTTTGAAATAAATACAAAGTACTATCATTCATTTGTCTTCTGGCTTTTTTTCCCCCTAATTTAATGCTAAATGCTTAAATTTATCTTTTTTTCCTTAAAAAAATTCTTTGCTTATTTTATTTATAAAATTGTCATATTCATTTCATCATTTTTTATTATTATTTTTTGAATAATTTATTTTGTTTGCGCTCATTGATGAGTTTTCAAATTACACCATCACATGTTGAGAAGTTTTAATTTCTATTAATAAGTAGTTAGTATTGATAAGAAATGTGATTGTTGATGATACAAATGAATATAATAATATTTTTTTCTTCTCAAAATCGTGCATCACATGGGGTCTATCTAGTTTGATAAATAAATTGAAAAACAGTGAAGAATCAATGATGAAGCTGAAGAACGCAATAAAATAATTTTAGACCAATTTGTGCTTCCCTAAAAATGCTTTTCTCGTAACAGAGCTGCAGAGAACTATTGTTAGTTCACTGCTTCGTATGTAAATTCTTTCTGTTGAAAATTTGAATTATTGAAATAATGGCCAGACTGCCAGAGATACTTGCTATTCACTTAATCACTTCATTCACATACTAAAATTTTTGTATTGGACAATTACATGCGTAAAATGCAGGTTTTGGGGGCTGACCTGGCAATACTAGATGAAATTGACTCTGGGTTGGATATTGATGCACTTCAAGATGTTGCAAAAGCAGTAAATGCTCTTTTAACACCAAACAATTCAGTGTTGATGATCACTCATTATCAGCGTCTTCTGGAGTATATAAAGCCTGCCTATATTCATATTATGGTAAGTGAATTATTTGACTGTTTCCTTCTTGATATTGTCATTTTGTGTGGTTCTTAAAGTTTTTTTTTTTTTTTTTTTTTTTTTTTAATTTT
>PYUH01000961.1:140664-219580 GCA_016808085.1 Suaeda aralocaspica
TTTTTTTTTTTTTTTTTTTGAATTTTAATTTTCCATGAGGAGGTAAGTAACACTGTAACATTGAGCATATTTGAATCAAGAAGGGTAAATAGTTGGTTAAGATTACAACTGAGATTCTATTAGGATGATAAGTTCATAAGTCATAACTATTAAATGCATGATAATTATGAAGACGGATGAGAACTTAAGAAGTATTCTGTTGTGGATGAAAAGGAATAACGTGATTCTGTATTCTGATAAAATGATAAGCTCAGGTCTGGAAATGCCCTGTTTGTGTGTGAGCTTAAAAAGAAGCTGAAAATACTTCTCTCCCATAAATAGTTTCAGGATCACTTGATTTCAAAAGATCCTATCATTCGTTTTTATGCAAGATTGCAAGTGCTCATTAATTAGCTAAAGAAGCAGTCGTGACTCAGGGCAACATTATATGCAACGTATGCTATCTAAAATATGTAAATGGACCTATAGATAATCGAAGACAGTTCTTAGTCAGGCCCATCTTATTCCTAGAGCATTGTACAGTTTGAAAGTGCTTCCTTGAATTGCTAGTCAACTTATATTAAAAGAACAGGCGACTACTTGTTCCCTGGGCTAGTGGAGCACCAGATTCTTAAGATGAACTTTGAACACACCCTAGTTTAGCTCTGCACAAGTTTTTCTCAAACAAATCTTGTCCTTTCAAATAAAAGTAGAAGACAGAAAGTTTGTGAATTCTGTTGTTTCCAATTTGGTTATAGGAAACATGTAAACTGAGAAAGTCAATGTATAAGCTTACTCTGACTTGTTTTCTCCTGGGAGTTTATCAAGATAATAGAAATCAATGCACCAAGAAATTTCCTTACACGAGTATGGATCTTCATAAGGGGATGAGTGCTCCTGCATATTTTAGGTGCATGATGGGCGATGGAAAGAGAATAAGTGAAACAATCGAGGTATTGAATTGAGATGGGTTATGCATTGCCCTTTTTTTAAATTAAGCAAGGATAAAACAAGGGAAGTGCGAATTACAATTGAGTTATTTCATCCCATTTATGCTTCTAAAACAAGCGTAGCACATTTTTCACAACTCAATCCTCCTTTGATACACTTCAGCTTGCTTAAGAATCTCATTCTAACCCCTGACCTTTTATGAAAAATTACAGTGCAAACTTCATATAGCCTTAAACGCCTGGGAACATGTGAAGAATCTAAGCATATAGAGAATTGTAATGTGCTAACCATTTGTGTCAAAAGATTGAAAACTTAGAATTCTCCGTAACTCAGTTGTAGATCAAACCAGCCAACTTTCAACATGCTCTCCACCTACTAAAGCTATTAGATTGGAATTTTGAACTATCTTTGCTGAATGCTCATACCAGCAGCTTTGCAAGCCAGTCCTCTCATCTATACCTAACCACATCAAAATGACCACCTAAGATCCATCGTGGAAAATAAAAACCATGTAAAAGGATAATGTCCTTTTCTCAAATCGACAATTAGATGTGAAGAAAATTAAAACTGAGTCAACAATTCTCCTGCTTAGGATTAGGAGTTATATGGACCACTTGTTGAAGAAAAATGCTCAAAATGTTAATAAAGTCCTACTTTCCATATACAACTATATGCACGGAGAAGAAAATCATACCCAATCTTTTTACCTAGATTTTTCTAAATCAGTAATTTAAATATGGACTTTGATTGAGAAAAGCCAAAGTCCTTGATCTTACATTCTTATCATTGTAGAAGAAGTTAAAATTTAGGGATAAGTGATAAATTTCATCCTTCATGACCAGCCTTTTGCTGGATACCCTAAACCATTTGACACTTAGACAAAAAAAATCGGGTTTATTATTGCCTTTATTTTTTCTCTAAGGAAGGACTAGTATCTGAGCAAGTCCTAGACTCATTCATGTAGTGGGGCTTTATTAATCCATGGGCTAGAAGAGCACCAAATACACACATTAGATGAACCTGCTCCTCCTTGTTCTTTGAAAACGACTTCTCACTAGTGTTGTGTTTTTTAAACAAATCTTAGTCTTTCTGATAAGTAGGAGTAAAGTATTTTTTACCCATATGGTTATTAAAAAAAATTATAGCTATTAAGACCAATCTATATGCTTACTCTACCTCTATTCTTCCTTGGGAATTTGTCATGGTAATATGCATCAATAAATCTGTGCACCCATAACACTTCTTATGAAACTCCTACTCAAAGTGAAATTAGGGGCCGTTTGGTTGGACTAAGAGGAAAGGGAATGACTTTGGGAATGGGAATCAAGGAGAATTAAATGAAAATACCATTGATGTAGAAAGTTATTTGTTTTAGAAAAAAAAGAGAATAGAGACCATCACCCAACCACCTCACAAACCACCCAACCACCAACTATAAGTCTATAACCACCCACCTCTCCCCTCCACCGGAGCCGCAGAACCCAGCGCACCCCTCGTCGGAGCCGCAAAACCCAGCCCCACCCATTGCCTACGCTGCAAACTCCACTCCCACAAACGAAACCCTAACCACCAACAAATAAAAACAACTTGCTACCCACCTCCACCACTTCCATCACCTCCGAAACCACCTCACCTCAGATCGCCGTCCCTAGACGCCCCTCCTCGACCCTTCGCCGCCCCTTATAACCCCCCAAACACCCTCCACGAAACCTTAGGTTTAAGGGGTGAGTTTCGTGTAGGGTGGTTGGGGGGTTATAAGGGGCGGTGAAGGGTCAAGTAGGGACGGTGGGTGGTGGAGGTCGGTGGCAAGTTGATTTTATTTGTGTGGTTAGGGTTTCGTGGGTGGGGGTGAGGTTTGCGGCTATGGTGAAGGGTGGGGCGGGGGTTCCGCGGATCCAGCGAGGATTGGGGGAGCGGTTGGTGGTTGGGTTGTTTTTGTAGTGGCTAGGTGGTTGGATGGAAGGTGGGGGAAAGGGGATACAAAAGATAGGGGGGGTGGGAGAGGAGAGAATGGAAAGTGTTAGAATGGAGGCTTGGGAAATGGAATGGGGATTGCAAAAGTGGCAATACAAACACCATTAAAGGGAATGGGGGTAGTTGATTCCCATTCCCTTTGAATATTACACCCAACCAAATAGCCCCTTAATATGAATCTTCCACTAGGAGAGGAGTGCTGATATACTACCTCCATAAATGATCATTTGCAACAAAGGGGTAATATTAATTAAAAAAATAGTTTGTTGCAACTAATCGTTTACAGAGGTAGTATATATTTAGGTGTAAGATGGAAAATGGACAAGTGATTGATGTCGAGGAAATAAATTGAGATAGGGTGCTTCTTGGGTGCTTCGGCCTCCAGCTTTCTCTCATGAGATTAAGGCTCTGGTAGCCCTTCTCATTTGGGAATGTATGCTAATTATCTGTAGGTTCAGGTTCCACTCAATTAGGAAATTTTCTGCATTTTTGGCATCATTGCTGGTGTTCGTGACTGTTTGAAAGGCTGAAAGTAGAGCTGTTGCGTCCAATCTTGAAATAACATGCTGGCTGCTTGTGTTGGAAGGTAACAATGAGTTCTACTAAGTCTTCATCATGATCGAAATTTTTCTCCAGAATTTAGTAAAAGAAGGCTAAGCATATTTTTAATACTTTATTTCAAGTGTCAAGGGCCCAAGTCTTTAGATTTTCACATTCTATGAATGCTAACTTTTAAATAGTTGCCATTCTCAATGCTTATGTTTATTGGTTGCTGTGACTCCTATAAAATAATTGCCGTCCTGATTGCTGATAAGCAACTTGGTAGTCGCTTGGGAGTCAGTAGGCTGAGGTTTTGAGATTCCAATTCTAAAAACATTACCATAAATTTATTGAATATATCCTTCATGACAAAAGGAGAACTTAATTTCTTGGTTCTGAACATCATTTCGATCAGTGCCTATCCTCCCTTCTCCAACAGAAAATTTATCTTATCTATTTGACTTAGGAGCAACCACAGGAGTCAAAATCTTAGTACCTACTTGTCAAATGCTAACTTTTATTTTTCCCTCAATGTCATGTGGATTCACTACAGGACTGGATAATTTCCTTTCTAGAACCTAATGTAGCGTAGGCTGGTCTGCATAGGCGTATATAAACTTCTATTCCTTAATTGACTTGTCTTCCACGATTTTGATGCCACTAAAAGGTTGTTGCCGAGCCGAGGTAGAACACTGAGACAGAACAGTGCAGGTTGCAGCATCATCATCCTATCTAAAGTGTTATACTAGTAGGATCCATTCATCTGATTTAAGGTATTAAATATTGGCCACATCACCATGTAGTGACCATATTGTAGAGGATTTTGGCTTATTGCGAAGAAGATATTAAACTGCAACAGCCCCATACTATACCTACTGTCCGCGGAAGTACTTATGCGACTGGTACATTGCAATTATATCCTAAATTCAAAAGTTAATACCATGATTTGACCCCCCTTTAGGAGCTCTCTTATTTTTATGCAATTTCCCGAATTAACGCCAATGATTAATTTGTTTTGTACATCTTGCATTGGCCTATTCACTCATAAAACCTTGTTCATTATGTGTAGCATAGCTTTGCCTATAATTGATTAATGTAGTTATATTCCGCTGTGAGTAAATAGCATTAAATGGAACTCGGCAAGCCACCTTCAATTTATTTTACTGGCTCTTTGTCTTGATGATAACTGTATTTACTTTTGATTGGTTTTATGCAATTTATTATATGGAGAAGGGGATATTTCATTGTAGAATATAAACATTTGCATTAGTTATCGGACACTTCTCCTCCTTTCCCCTGTTTTCATTTGGCAGGCTCAGGTAGTTCTTATTAATCATCCTTTGTGGATTACTAATCTTCAGTGTATGAACTTATTTTTTCTCTTTTAGGAAGACGGAAAAATTGTGAGAACTGGAGACATTTCTCTCGCATCAATCCTGGAGAAGGAAGGATACAAAGGAATAACAATTGCATAAACATTGTTGATTTTTCATGGTAAATTGACCTCTCTCCCTCTCCTTCGTGTGTTAGAAATTGTTTGAAGAAATTGGATCCAATCTTATGAGCTATATCATCTTTTGTAGTTGCATTCTTTTACTATGCTGCTAATTTTTATTACAGTCACTTATTCTGCTACGCTCACTATTTATGGTCAGTCTAATACTCTAATGTCCCCTTCTCTCAGAAAAAAGGAAATAAAAATCAGTCTAATGGCCCTTTTAGCGTTGGGTATGAATAGATGCATGGGCTAGAGGGCAGTGTTGATACAGTATTACTAATAGTAAAATGTTGATGTTAGGTTAACTATGAAGTAGTTGATTTAATTCATGCAGTAAGATGTGCAGCATCTGTTTATGATAGACGTTAAATATGGAGTTCGTAGTTATCTATATGGCAATTCTTGTTGGTCTTGTTCAGTTGTTCGGAATGGCATAGTAATTTAGTACAATGGTACATGGTTAAAGTATGTTTGCCCAACAACCTCGTTGAGATCTTTGAGCTCCGCCAATGCATTCTGGGGTTTAGGTTTCCTTGAAATAATATTCAGCACACGATGAAAATCATCTCCATGTAGGAACATTAACTCTTGTCAACTTTCGAAATCAGTCAATCAATCAATCAAAGCCTTTTGAATGATTGATCTGAAAAATTTAATGTTGACTTTTCTGATTTTTTTTCCTTTAGAGTCCGTTTGGTCGGGTGGAAAACAATTTCCTGGTAAGTTGATTTTCCTCCTTTTTCCGTTTTCCTGTTTTCCTTTGTTTGGTTTGACAAGGGATTCAAAAATAATTTTCCATTGAGTTCCTAAGAGGGGAAATCATTTTCCTTCTAAAATGAAGGGACAACTGTTTTCCTTCTTATTTCTTTTCTACAATTCTCCTGTCCACCCTCTCCCTTCCTTTTCAATTTTGCATTTTCTTGCCATTTTTTTCATGGTTCCAAACAATGCAAACTAATTTTGCGTTTGTTCCTTCCATGGAAATTGTTTTCCTTGAAAATTCATTTTCCATTTCCACCCAGCCAAACGGTCCCTCAATTCTCTAACACACTTATCTTATCTGGATATCAGATTCCCTAAGTTCTATGGTGCAATATACTAGGGAAGCGAGGTCATAAATGAAGCACTATTATAAGTTTATAACTGCGAATAATATGCAGAACAATAATTCTATTTTCAAGTAAAAGTTAAAGAATTAGATCTCCCTCATACTTTCTAATTTTCTATAAAGTAGAAATTAGACAACGTTGCTTCTTTCCACACAAATGCTTCTCTGCTGTGTTTTCCCAGTCCAAGATAATGGGTTGAAATGGTAAATGCTATCTGCAATGGCCTTGCTGGAAATACTTTGTTACCAGCTGAGATTTGTAGTTTTGACATTACAACCATCAAAAGATTATCCGGCATCCCCTAGGTTCCAAATCAACAACCCTATTCATGCATCTTCTGCGCATGGATTAAACTGCATTATTCGCCTTGAAAAAGTGCGATTGTATTTTGCCTATATCTTTGTTTTTTTTTCCCCTCTTTTACCTGAAGCAGCTTCGTCTTTTCTGATATTTATTAGTGTGTTCCGGTTTTTGATGTCTTTTTGTTTTCCAAAATGGATACGTTGGGGTTTTAGAGCATATCCATGCATCAGACATCAAACTGATACAGTTTATCATTTAAACTGTGTGGTTCAAACATTGCAGGTAAAAGTATTGGCGAGAATTATATGGGGGTTCTAGAACATACACATGCAACAGACATCAGGCATCAAACTGATATCAGTTTATCATCTCAAATGCGTGGTTGAAACATTGCAAGTAAACGTAATGGAATATAAAGTTGTATAAAATTTGAAAAAATATATTGCAAAAATGGTTATTGTTTTTGGGCTTCAAACTGGAAAATTAGTAACTTTTAGTAACTACTTTCTACCTGTTTTGGAGTATAGAATTTATTGGATAATTTGGTATCATTCCCAGGCTAATTTAATTTTTGATATTTGTTTGTGTGTACATGGTAATTTGAGCTGGCTTTTCAATTTGTATCCTGTTTTGTTGGTCAAAATTCTGAATTCATTCACAGCGATTTGAATGATTCATCTACCTCCTGGTTGTGGATGCTCCTTGAGGCTTTTGCAATATCTGATTTTATTTCTCCCTAATAATACAGAGCAGAGCCTGGAAAGTTTCGAAAAGAGAAGGTATTCGGATTCAATTACTGATTCAATACCAGCTGATGTGCAGAAGTGATTGCTACATGAGGTTTTCATGGCTGAAAATTTTGCATGCTGCCCATTGCTACTTGCTGTAGTGTCAATATAGTGCACTTGGATGGCAGCGACTTTTTTTTATATCTGCTGCTTTTGATTGATATCTGAGTGGTCTTTTTTCCATTAACCTGTAATATTTTTCTGTAATGCCTGTAATGAGTTGTATCTATTTTACAAAATTTTGTGTGACGATTTTTATTTTAGATTTTGCGATTTCACTCCCAAGCATATTGTGGTGAACTGGTGATGCATTCGTGCATTATCATGGTTAGGATCAGAATCCTTATTTGGATGGATGAGTATACTTTAAAATAAGGGTCGAACTGCACCTGTAAGATACAAACAAACTTCCTAAAAATACTAAAAAACACTTGTATTTATGAGTACTTAATTAGTTTAAATTTGAAATCACTTCCTTAAAAAAAAAAAAAAAAAATCATTACATCCGACGCTTTCCATTTAAGGTGTTATACATTATGTGTAACACTTCAAATGTTTTCTTTTTAGGCAAGTTTTTTGAATTAAAATTCCTAAAATGTCCCCAATTAAAATATACTAATCGTCTAATCTTACTTAATATATTAATCCAAAATTTATTATCAACCTAATAATCTAAATTAATTAATCAACTTAATAATCTACCCAATTAGGCCTTGTTCTCCTCGTCTTATTTTTGCTTATCTGAACTTATTTTTGCTAAATTAAACTTATTTTTGCTAAACTAAACTTATTTTTGCTGATCTGAACTTATTCTTGCTGAACTGAATTTATTTTTGCTGAACTGAACTTATTGTTGCTGAACTGAATTTATTTTTGATGATTTGAACTTATTTTTGCTGAACTGAACTTATTTTGCTGAACTGAACTTATTTTTGCTGCATTTATTTTATACTAGTTAAAAATTAAAGAAAACCTTAGCATTAATTTTTACCAATAACATCAACCAAATGCTACCCTTATTGTCAAAATTACCAAAATCAAAATAGCTATAAAATATTATTGAATATCGTTGCTAAAATTATTCTCAAAGGCTCTTGCAAGATAAATCTCTAAATTATATATAATTGATTTATTATAATTTCTAAATTATATATAATCTGATTTTCTTTTCTCAAATTATATATAATTGATTTATTATAATCTCTAAATTATATATAATCTGATTTTTTTCCTCAAATTATATATAATTGATTTATTATAATCTCTAAATAATATATTTCCAATTTTCCATCATATAAAAAATATTAAATCATTTGTAGATATTTTTTTCATATTATTTCCATACAATGCATATTTCTCTTCAAAAATGCTACCTAAATATTTTTAAATTTATATTCTACTATTTTTATACCATAATTTCTCATTTAAAAAGATGTGCACATATAAATATCCATGTACAAATTAATTTGCATAATACATATAGACTTTTTTTTAACTGAACTTATTTTTGCTGATCTAAACTTATTTTTGCTGAACTGAACTTATTTTTGCTTATCTGAACTTATTTTTGCTGAACTGAACTTATTTTTGCTGAAAATAAGTAAAAATAAGACGTGGAGAACAGGGCCTTAATCTCCAACCCTCTCCTGCTTTGGTAACCAACATTGCCACCACTAACACCCTTAATCTATGCCTTCTTCGTCCATCACCACTGCCACTGCTCTTCTTCCACCACAACTACACCCTTCACTCGCTTTTTTGATTGACGGTCACCCCCAACAACCAAAGACCACCACTAAAGCGAATCACCTCCTACACAAATCAAACCTAAGCCACCTCCATGCTACAAAAATTAGCCCAAAGCCTCCCCAAAACATGATGAATCCATATCGACAATTATTTATTGCCCAAATTGAACCCATGAACCGGCTAAATCAAAACATCAAATCCAACCTAGATCGTAACCCTCGAACCCTTTAATTGTGGTAATTAGAGTCGATGAGTTGTTTTTAGGATTTTTTTTATGTGAATTGGTAAGTTATGGCAATTTCGGAGGTGATGGTAATGAGGTGGTGGTTTTTATGGTGGTGGTGGATTTGTACCGTAGTGGCAAGGGTGCGGTGTTTAGATTCTAATGTCTTCTCTCCTTCCCTTAATAATTACCACCTGCCCCTAATTTTCTAATTTTGCCATTATGAAAATTGCCTAAGAAAATGTGTAACTCCAAGTGTTGCATCTAATATGTAACCAAGGTTGTTTGTTATTTTCTTTTCTTTTATTCTTTCTTTTTTTGTATGATAGCTAACAATCTTGTTTGATACGTAGTATGTTATACTTGTACATTTGTAAAACGCAATTTTAAATCAGTGTTTGTACATCCCATACATAATGGTCCAATGATATATTGTGTAACATCAACATAATGTCATATGACAGATGTGAAATAGGTCTACCTGTTTCACTTAATTGCATGAAATTCACGCATAGTGTGCATTCGATTTGCAAGAAGGTAATGTGTGGTGTACTAGTATTAGTTTGATAACAAGAAGTTAATGTAATGGTTTGGTCAATATGCACGAAATAGGCTCCATGCCTGATTTCACTTTGTTTGTTCAACAAAATGCCAACATAATTGAAGTAGGTGTCACGGTCTGTTTCACTAAATTTGCTTGATATTAATACATACTTTCTCCATTTCATTTTGTTACTTATGGACTTACGTATATGCATTTTGTTTTGGGTGTCTCCTTTGATTATATATATATTTGAGACTTTTCTATTCATATAAATCATTCTTACCTAGTATTTTACTTGAAAACATTTATTATTGCAATGTTATGGTCAATTCTTCCTAATTGTAATTGGCTACAATAAACAACAAAAATTCATTAATTATCATGAACTTTAATAAAAGTATTGAAATTATTACTTTTCAATAAAAGTACGACGGAGTAATAGTAAATACTTCTAAGTTCATGAGTTCAAAACTTTTTTCTAATATCCAATTAGACCCAAATTCTAAAAACTTAAACAACCTGACCCGCTTTTGATGTGAGCAACTCAACTACAACCACTTACAGAGCGTACCGCCACAACTATTCTATGTAGTACGTCCGTTTCTTTAATTTAGTTACATTTGAATTGCTTTTTTTTTTTTTTTGGTGAGGAAAATAGGACAAATGACGTATAATTGTAAGTCTGTCAGGCGCCACAATACCATCATCATCCTACAATTTACATACAAGTGATACAACCAACTAACTACCTAGCTATAATTAGGGGTGTCAATTTGGATTATCGGTACAGGTTAGGGTTGACACAATCGGGTTCGGGCCATATCAGTTCAGTTTAATTTCGGTCGTTTTGTCCGTTTGGTTCAATCCAATTCAGTTGAGGTCGTTTCGGGAGCAAGTCAAAACAATTTACTATTATTTCAGAAACAATTTAGTTCAGGCTCGGACCATTACGGTCAGATCAACTTCAGTTCAATCTAAAACAGGTCAAGTAAAAGTAAGTTAGAAAGATGTCATGGTCTTTTTCAGTCATGGTCGGGTTATTTTGGAGTGTTATGGGAACTTTAATTTTGTCTCTTTGAATGAAAGTTGAAAATTATGCGACAAAAATATCCTTATGATGAACTTTTAAGATATATTTTAGGTCAAATACTATGTCTTGGTACTACATATAAGTCGCGTTTCCTATTAATTGTGGTGTAGTTAAAACATACAAATAATTATTTAATTAATATAATTGAAAGCTTCCATTCACATTGATTCCAATATACAGTATATTGTGTCACGTTAATTAATTTTAAAAGAGAATTATTAAATTATAAATTATTACATGGTAAAATAAAAATTTATTATTACATAAGATTGAGTTTTTGGTCATATCAATTTAGTTTAGGTTGAGTTAGGTCAAAAGATCAAACAGGTTGCTTAATATTCAATTCAATTCAATTTGGTTCGTCCTTTTTTCGAGTTTTAAGTCGTTTTTAGTTCATGTTCAATTCAGTTCAATCCGTTGATTTATCGGTTAATAACAATTTCGGTCACTTTCCGGCTCCATTTGGTAGAGCGTAAAATATTTTCCATGAAAAGTATTTTCCTTCCTTTCCCAATTTTACATTGTTTGGTACACAAAGGAATGTAAAATTATTTTCCATGGGAGTAAATTTTTCCTTATAACGATGGAAAACCATTTTCCTTCCAAAATGAAAGGAAAACAATTTTCCTCCCATCCCCTTATACACTCTTTCCTCACTACCTCCTTCCACCCCCTTCATTTTCCATATTTTCATCATTTTTTTACATGTAACCAAACAATGGAAAATTGTTTCCATGAAAACTATTTTCCACGGAAAATTATTTTCAATGAAAATCATTTTACTTTGAAAATGTTTTACACCCTACCAAACGGACCTTCGATTCAAGTCATTTTCAGGTTATAGATCACTTTCAATTCAAGTTATTTCAATTTCGGTTAAGTACAATCTAGTTAACCCAACGGATTGTAACCAATTTGTTACCCCTAGCTATAATTATGAACTAGTGAATTAATGTTATGGTCCAGCTCATTTATTTGACGGACACTAGTATGATAAAAGGTGGATTATTATCATCCAACTACACAATAACTCATAATTATCAAAAAAAAAAAAAAAAAAAAAAAAAAAAANAAAAAAAAAAAAAAATCAATAACTCATCAATAAATCAATATCTCAAATGCCAATAACTTACGCACATCAAACACTTCAAAACTAATGAAAAACACACCCAAAAAGTTAAATAAAAATGTCATTTATGATGAATGTATTACAAAATGTCTTATTTCCACCACCACCTTCAATTTTGGTTAACACAATGTCATTCATAAGCTTTGGATCACTTACATATGGTGGTTTGAAAGAATTAAAAGGCAAACATATGGAATATTCGAAGTTTTTGAACTGGAATATTGATGATAATAATCAACATAAACAAAACCAAAAACAAAAACAAAAACAAAAGCAAAAGGTTGTTATATCAAGTAAAATTGGAATGGCATTTATTTATATCCCTGCTTTTTTATTTGGTGTTGCTTCTTTTTTTGTTTTTCCAGATCATGGGTTGAGGTTTTTGTTGCTTCGTTTGTCTCTTACTATTCATTTCCTCAAAAGGGTACTTGAGGTAAGGTTTTATTTTTCTAAGTTAGATTATGTATTTGTGTAAAATTTTATGCATAATTGCTTGGGTTATGTATTTATATAATTATATGTGTCTGATTATGTATTTATTTATGGTCATATGGGTGTTTAGAAAATACATTGCAACCTTGTGTTGTCTATTACATTTTGCGTTGATGTTGAATGATTCTGTTTATTAGATTCAAATGATGATTTGAGTATAAACTATTCATTCGGTTAAGCTTTTGGTTGAGGTTCAATATAGTAAATATTCTATCATGCCCCCTTACATGAGAACCTGTTGGGCTAAAAAAGTGGATGCAACATGGGGCTCATCATACCTTGTGCTTAATAATCCACTTAGAAATAAGGGGTGGATGAGATTCAAACCCGTGATCTTTATGCCGTGCTAATACCATATTAGAGTACCAACTCAACCAAAAGTTTAAGATAATGGTTGAGGTCCAGGAATAATTTATATACTATATCATAGGTCCGAAAAGTCTAATCCCAAAAAAATTTAGAGCCGGTTAAACATGAATCGTCTAATGTCTTAAGTCAATTAGGAATCAGTATAGGACAAATGTAGAAACTAAACACTATAAAAGAGTATAGCACAAACAACTTAACACCTTTTATTATTCTCTAATAATTCTTAGGGTCACCCAAAGACAATACCAAACACCATTATTTATTTAACTCTAGAAATCCTAATCCTAAAAAGAATAGAAAATTCATAAACTCCTAATCCTATTAAGGAACAAACTAATGACTAAAATCCTAATTCTAATCGACATAAGAACGAACACATCCACAAGAGCCAGTTTGGGTTATACTCCACATAGTCTCCCTTAAGCCAAATTGCTATTCTGAGTCATGCCCATCATTCTCTTAAACTTTACAAAAACATCAGCCTTGAGTGTTTTTGTTAATATGTCAGCAACCTGATCATCTGTTCTGCAATACACTATCTCAATCTGCTTCTCATTCACCATATCTCGAATATAATGAAGCTTCACATGTATATGCTTGGTCCGAAAGTGAAATACGGGATTCCTTGATAATGCTAATGCAGATTTATTATCACAAAAGATCTTTGTTGGAGAAATCTGCTTATGATGCACAACCTTTTAAATATTTCTCAACCAGATTGTTTGAGTGGCACAGCTCGTTGCTGCAGTGTATTCAGCTTCCGCTGTAGATAAAGCAACAACCTATTTCTTCTTTGACGACCATGATACAACACCCGACCCTATATGAAAAACATATCCAGATGTACTTTTTGCCGACTCTATGTCACCACCCCAGTCACTATCAGTATACCCAACTAGTTCAGAATAACCAACTGCAGAGTAAAATATACCTTCATCTTGAGTTCCTTTCACATATCGAAGAATCCTTTTTGCTGCTTGTAAATGAGAATATCTTGGTGCTTCCATAAACCCGCTAACTAGACCAACACCATATGTAATTTCAGGCCAAGTAGCCGATAAGTAACGTAGACTACCAATTAGTCTTTTGTAGTATGTAAGATTCACCAAAGGACTATTATCATCCTTTATTAACTTTAGTCTCTCCTCTACTGGGGTTAACATTAGCTTTCAAGATTCCATCCCAAACTTAGCTAGAATATCATGAGCTTACTTCTTTTGACATATAAAAATTCCACTATTAGTTTGTGCAACTTCTATTCCAAGAAAATATGACATTAAACCCAAATCTGTCATCTCAAATTGAGATATCATGGCCTCCCTGAATTCTTCAACCAACCGCAAATTATTACCTGTAAATATCATATCATCTACATATAGACACACAATAATGATATTACCTTGAGTATTATTTTTGACATATAAAGTATGTTCATGTGGACACCTTTGAAATCCATTAAGCTGGAAATAGGAATCAATTCGAGTGTACCAAGCCCGAGGTGCCTGTTTAAGACCATATAAAGCTCGTTTTAGTCTATAAACCTTGTCTTCCTCCCCTCGTTTCTCATAACTAGGAGGTTGTCGAACATATACCTCCTCCTCTAGGACTCCATTCAAAAACGCCGATTTAATATCCATTTGATGTATTTTCCAAGAGTTATGTGCAGCAATTGAAATAACTAAACGAACCGTATCAAGCCGTGCAACATGAGCAAACACTTCAAGATAGTCAATACCCGGCCTTTTCTTGAATCCTTGAACCACCAATCTTGCCTTTCTATGTTTGACTTCTCCATTAGATTTATATTTTGTCTAGTAAACCCATTTTACTCCAATAGAATTTTTTATGGGAGGAAGACTAGTAAGTTCCCAAGTGTCAATTTTCTCTTTATGGAAGAAATTTCTTCATCCATTATTTGAACCCACCTAGAGTCTTGACTAGCTTCATGAAAGGTTATCGGATCATAATCTGCATATAAAACAAAGTGCACTAATTCTTCATCAGAAACAATTGTATCGTCATTCAAAATATAGTCTTCTAAGTGAGCAGGCAATTGTCTTGGTCTAGTAGAACGTCTCACTTCTTCTAATACTGTAGTACTTGATGATCCTTGCTCTTGTTCCTCTTGTTCATCATTAGTATTAGTTGGCAGAATCTGGTCAACTATAGTTGTCTTATTTTCCTCTGACCAATCCCAACCACTATTTTCGTCAAACGTTACATCTCGACTTACAATTACTTTTCCTGTTCTTGGATTATATAACTTATAACCCTTTGTAATTTTTGAATAACCAATAAAAACACACTTTTTAGCTTTATCATTCAATTTTCTCCGTAGCGGATCAGGAACATGAGCATATGCCACACATCCAAATACTCTAAGATGGTGAACATTAGGCTTCCTGCCACACCATACCTCGTATGGTGTTTTCCCGTCAATACTCCTATTAAAAGACCTATTTAGTATATAAACTGCACACGCAACTCCGTCGGCCCAGAATGATTTTGGCAAATTTTTCAATTTTAACATGCACCGAACCATATCCATGATCGTTCTATTTTTTCTCTCGGCAACACCATTTTGTTGGGGGGTGTATCTTGCTGTCAATTGGTGTTTTATGCCATGTTTTTCCAGAAAATTATCACATATAATATATTCTGTAACTCGATCAGTTCTCAGAGTTTTTATTTGTTTCCCATGAAGATTGATTATGAAAGTCTACCTTGCTTTAATTCTACACATATTGATGATAACTGGCTATGGCACATGAGGTATGGTCATGTAAATTTTAATAGTTTAAAGTTTCTTGCTAAAAAAATTTGGGAACTTACTAGTCTTCCTCCCGGAAAAAATTCTATTGGAGTAAAATGGGTTTACAAGACAAAATATAAAACTAATGGAGAAGTAGAACGTAGAAAGGCAAGATTGGTGGTTCAAGGATTCAAGCAAAGGCCGGGTATTGACTATCTTGAAGTGTTTGCTCCAGGTACATGGCTTGTTACGGTTCGTTTACTTACTTCAATTGCTGCACATAACTCTTGGAAAATACATCAAATGGATGTTAAATCGGCGTTTTCAGTACCATCCTGTAATCTAATGGAAACTTGACCTCTTCCTTTAAAATCCATCTTAGAGGCGTTGCAAAAAATTATTTTAGATCTATATGATTCATCCAAACCAGAAAACAAGTCCTTATATCCACACATATGATTGCTACAGCATGTATCCAAATACCACTTATTTTTTTGTTTATCATCATCAAGGTTGCAGGCCATCAATAAGGTTTATTCAGTGTCTTCGTCATTATTTTCAGCAATTTTAGCATGACTTCTTTGATTATTATAATTGTTCCCTTCTCTATCTACACATTCACTAGCCTTATGCCCATACTTACCACAAGTCCAACAAGTAAAATTAAATTCGCCTTGATAGGAAGATTGATTGTTATAGCCTCCACGTGCAATTCTACCTCGTCCTCGACCTCGACCTCGTCTTTGTCCCGAACAAAAGTTTCTCTGATTTTCTTCCCTCTCATAGGACCCATTAATCTATGTATTTAGGGCCTCCTCAATAGGTTTTTCAGTTTTCTCTTGAAACTTTTGCTCATGGGCTTGGAACGAACTCATAAGATCATCAACTGTCATGGAGGTAAGGTCTTTGGATTCTTCTATAGTAGTAAAAATAAAGTCATACCGAGACGTCAAAGTTCGTAGTATTTTTTGCACAATGTGTTGCTCGTCCACACTTTCACCATTGACCTTCATCATATTGATGATTGCTAGAGTTCTAGTGAAATAATTAGATACTATTTCCGATTTTTCCATCTCCAAAAGTTCAAACTTACGACGTAGTGTTTGCAATATAACCTTTTTTACTCTGTCATTTCCTTGAAAGAAATTAGCCAACATATACTATGCCTTTTTTGAATTCTCAGCATGCATAATTTTCTCATAAATAGAAGGACTCACCCTCATTGTGATCCACATCTTTGCTAACTCACCCTTCATACGATTTTGTTCGACCATCATTTTTTGGGCATCCGTAAGGGCTGCTGCTTCTTCAATTGTAGGTGCAGTGAACCCATTACGAACCACTTCAGCAACTTTGATCACTCGGAAGAAATTTTCCATCTTTGCCTTCCAATTATCAAAATTTGATTTCTCTTCAAATACCTCAACGGGACAAGTCATCAACTCAATTTTGGCTGCCATGATGAACCTGCTCCGATACCACTTATAGAAACTAAACACAATAACAGAGTATAACACAAACAACTAAACACCTTTTATTATTCTCTAATAATTCTTTTGATCACAATGACAATACCAAACACCATTATTTATATAACTCTAGAAATCCTAATCCTAGAAAGAATAGAAAATGCATAAACTCCTAATCCTACTAAGGAACAAACTAATGACTAACATCCTAATTCTAATTAACATGAGAACGAACACATCCACAAGAGCCAGTTTGGCTTATACTCCACAACAAAGAATTTTTCTTTAAGGGTAAATCAACTTTTGAAAAATTTCAATTTTCGTAGTATTTGAGATTTTGAGTGATTGGTTTTTTAGTGGGTTGAATTTGGAAATTTAACTATGTCGATTATGGTATTGACAAGGGCATATGTTTTACCAAGTTCTTGTAGTGTAGTATTTTGGCTCTAGTGGTGAGGTTTTTTTTCTTTTTTTGTTTTTTTTTTTTGTTTTTGTTTTTGGGAGTGGTAAGTAGCCATAAGGGTAGTGATAATCGATCCCATGATCTTTTAAAACAGGAAGGGAAGTTTTAATAGTTCAATTACTATTTACTCCTCACTCTCTCTAGCTAGTGATAAGTTGATTGATAAGGAATGAAGGCATCTGGCATGGTTTAGGAGAGGTGTTATTCAATTTCCTAATTCTACTACGATGCGATTTTATGGTGACAATTAGAATTGCCCTTAATTTGGCAATGGGTGTTAAATGTTATTACCATGTACTTTCTTCGTCTCTATTTCTTTACATGGATGCATGTTCTTTTTTAACTTTTGGTGAAATAGAGTTGTTGAGAAATAACTGGGACGAAATCTAGTGAATGTGAAAGAAAGATGGTACTCTGTAGTTCACTATTTCACTTCCTCATGATCATTAATATTGTGAGACTATCTTTAAGGACATGGAATAAAGGCATACATAAGGGAATGGAGGATGTACTCTTGAGGCTTGCAACAATACCAAGACACTCTACACCTAGTTTAATGACCGAAAGTAGTCGTAGGGCTCCGACCTTTTACTAAAAGGTCTTGTTTATTGGTGAAAATTTATGTGTTAATTGGTAGTTTTAGTGGCTCATTGATTTTATTTTTCCATTTGTATTCTTGACTTTGGTGTATTGATATGTTAAAGTAAAGTATATGATAAATTTGATAGTTAGTTGCGTTATTATTAAAAAAACTGTAATGTGTTGATTTTTCCAAGTGTTTGGAGGTATTTAGCTAAGAGATTATTTTCTTGGAAATTAGATCTGTGTTGTTGCACAAAATGACATAATTAGGTGCATGTATGGTATGTTTAACAGTTTCATAAAAATATGTACATATCTTTGACAATTGAGTATTATGCACTATTGAATTGTGCTTTCTCAAGGATGTCAATTGACTCTATTGAGTAGCCTGTTAAGAATGTATACATGACCCTAGATGTATTCAAGTTTTCTACAAGAAGTTATTAAGGAAATACCTTATTTCACAATCCACCTCATACCAATTGTGTTTCATTTCATGCTACGAGCCTAAGAAACATCAACTTACATCCCTTGTCCTCGGAAATGAATTAGCTAGCTTATTATTATTAGACAATAATTATCTGGTCCATCAACTAGGTTGTCTGCGATTATTTGACTACATGTTTTTTATAATTATATGATCATCCAAGATTGGTCAGGATGCACATATCAGTACTATGATACTATTCAGGCGGATGAGAGGCAGGAACTGAATTCCTTTCTGATATGGTTCTAGACAGACTTTTGTAGTTTCTATATTGGCTAGCATTTACCTGTTGGCAGACAGAGATGCAATAACAAGATCTTTGATCCAATATATCCGAAACTTAAATTTCGATTTTTCCAGATCGGATCAGTCGGATCATGGATCGGATTATTTTGAACTGCCCTACCCTATAGAAAACATCATAAGCACTTTTTTATGTCAACTCCTTGCTGAGCAAATGCTACTTTGTATCACAACCAAATATGATTGCTTCAATGCTGCTATTATATTTACTCACAAATAGCATTGGTCCGTTGTATGGAAATTTCAAGAACATTCTGATTATCTTTTACATGCAAGAATAACACTTTCCACTATTAGCATATTGTTGTGTTGCTTAGTTGCTGAATTAACAGTTGATTACTTGTCCATGTCCTATGTTTGTCCTGGACTAATTTACTCTGCTTTGCAGGTGTTATTTCTTCACAGATTTGGTGGTAGTGGGGTTGCCCTTGATGCCGAGATCCCGATTTCTCTTAGTTACTTCCTCTCCACCATGACAATGATTTATGCACAGCACCTATCAGGAGAATTACCTGAGCCATCTATTGACCTGCAGTATGCAGGAATTGTGATATTTTTGCTCGGAATAGGAGGCAACCTGTACCACCATTACATCCTTTCGACACTGAGAAAAAAGGGTGAGAAAGAATATAAGATACCCAAGGGAGGTCTGTTTAACTTAGTAATTTGCCCACATTATCTCTTTGAAGTGCTGGTGTTTGTAGGCGTTTCTTGCATAGCTCAAACACCATATACACTCGCTTTTACGGCTGGAACCACTATGTATTTATTGGGTAGGAGTTATGCCACCAAGAAGTGGTACTTGTCTAAATTTGAGGACTTCCCCAAGGAAGTCAAGGCTTTTCTTCCTTTTTTTTTCTAGATTAAATGTGCTCACAAAATAATGTTACTGATAAATCATAAATGAGAGTGCTCAAGACTTTATTTTTGGCTTAATGCTAGAAAAACACCAATCCCTTACTTCAATAAGTTAAAGAGATAACATATATGTAACATTTTGCAGAAATTGTTATTCAACTATTTGGCATTGCTTACCTTGATTGCCCGTTGATCATGCCAAGGTTGATCAGTGACAATAAGGTGCAACGACAAATAATAACTCAGTTGGTTAGAGCTTTTCTCTATTTCCATGCGATAATGAGATTGATTGTCATTAATACCCCTTGTGACTCTCTAAATACTAGAAAAGAAGAAAAGGTACTGTGGAGTACTTGCATTCAACAATACAAAATTTCAAAATGGTGATTTTATTTGTCACTAACATTGCAAAGAGACACCAACATTTTTTCTTAAATTACCCTTGCACTTTTTTCCTCACCTACACTATTACTTACACCAACACTTCAACCCACAATCACTAAATCATTCATAATATGGGGTTTGTAATGCGTATTTTGTGTTTTGAAACAAATCCATTATTGTTAGTCGGGTGATGTGAGGATTGTAAGGTATGAAAGTTGAGGGGTATGAAATTAGAAAGTGTTTTGTATGGAGTATTTACTGGTTTCTATCCTTTAGATACTAAATATCTAAGAGGCCCAACATGACACAATTTATAGTGTGTATACGATAGTCATATGTACACGTGTATGGTCAAGTTGTATCTGACCGTATCGTAATTTTTAAAAAAAGAAAAAAAAAAACCACCATTGCACTTCCACCGCCAATGTACAACCACCACCATTCACACCCTCTTCGTACACCATCTGTAGCACCCTCTTAATTCTTGTTTAAAATATATTTTCTCAAAAATAAGTGCTACCAAAATATTACCGCAATAGTATTAACGGCTAATGCAATTATCAAAGTACTTTAGTGGAAGACTTTTACTTTTTCTAAAAGCAATAAAGTCAAACTTAAAACCAAATAGTCAACTCTTTAATAAAAACTTACAACTTGGAACCAATGATTGGCTCTTAATACTAACTTAATTTAAATTCAAATATAAATATTAATCCATCATAATAATAACAAATAATCTTAATTAAAGTGCACACACCAAAAGAAAGAACTAGGAAATTAAAACTAAACGGGAACATTCTTCGCTCAATCCCAACATGATTTGAGTATGCTCTTTTGTACCTGTAGCTTTCCCTTTTATTTAGTCTACTACTTGCCATCGAAATGGGTCATTATAGGGTCAAGATAAAGACAAGGTCATGTACACAAAAACACATAATCAGCAAAGATGACTCCAATTAGTATCAACTTAAGGTAGAAAAAATTCTAGAGAGAGAAACTCTAAAGAGTACTCCAACTAGGTTTCCCTAGGTGTTTTTGGTTCATTCATAGACTCCTCTCAACTCAAGTCCTTCTTTCTTTAAAATTTCTTTTCTCCAAATTCTTCTTTTACTGAGGTCTTGGATAGTGAGTGTATGACAATCTAGTTCTTACATTTACTATGAGCTATTCCGATCCAGCAATCTCTTGCAACTCTCCAAGATCGTGGAGTTCAGTGGAATCCCAACCCTCCTCACAATGAGGACCAGTAGTGGAAGGGGATGCTTATGATGCCAAGAATGATCGCAATTACCAACTAGCCATAATTGGCATAGTTGTTGACTCCAAAAAGTTCAAGGAAGATGAACTACAGAAATAGGTCAACAACGACTGGATTAGGGATGGTGCAATTCTAGTGGAAGTAATCGATAAAACGATTTTCTTCTTCTGTACTCACCTTTATGATCGTGACTATATAATGTTGAAAGGTTCGGTTAACTTTAGGGGGGCACTTATAGTCCTAAAGCCGTGGTTTTCAGGGGTTAGCATTGCAAATTGTACTCCGAAATTAGTTAATTTGTGGATCACAGTCGAAGGAATACCCTTTGAACAATGTAGTGGACACATAGCGAGGAAACTGCTCACCATAATAGGGAGATTCATTAAACTTGACTATGCGTCAGCTACCCCTGGCCTAAAGGGGGTAATCCGAGGTAGGGTAGCTGTTAATTTCCATGATCCACTAATCCCGGGATGTTACTATGAATTTCAAGATAATCATTTGGTATGGGTTTTTTTTCGCTATGAGGGTGTGTTTGAATTCTGTAAACTGTGTGGTAGATTCAAACATAAACGAGCAAAATGCCAACGCGAAGTCCATAGTGACATTGAAGCCATGCTCCAAAGAATTTCTCGAGGGAAGCAATTCTTTAGGGACCCCCGTTTGAACCAGTTCCACACCAACAAGATCATTGGGCTAAAAAAAGTTGAAAGGAATAGGACTACCAAGTTTAATTTCAAAAATTAGGAAGCAATTATGGAAAGAGAGAAGGATGGCTCCAGTGAAGAAGATGAGGATGGAGGTTCACACAGCTCCAGGGGAGGGCAAAGTGGAGGAGAACCAAGAGGTGTCTTCAAAAAAGGGAGAGCGTTGCCAACCCTCTCCACAATCAAAGAGAAAGCAAGACGATCAAGATGACGAGGATCATAATCTTGATAAAGATGGAGGAGAAGGAAGGAAGGGTGACTCGCAAAAACGACATGCCAGCCTAAGGAGCCGACGGGGGTTCCTGTCACTATATCCATTACAAGTCCAAAAGGCTAACAATGTACAAAATTGAAATTTCTATTCCAGTTCAATTGGGAAAAAGTGTAGGGCTATGCAGATACCAATACGTTGGAAGGGGAAAAAGTCTCGTAGTCTTCCAAGCTGCACTAATTTAGGGCTGACGAAACGAAAGCAATCTATTACACAAGCGTGTAATTTGGATCACCCCTCCAAAAAGTCCAGAATTTGCACTCACAAACCAGGTATGGTGAGCAAAAAACGCTCACGTCCATTCCTCCTCACGAATATGCTCACCGGAGAGGAAGACAATGTTGCCTGTGACATTAGGATGCATGGGAGGAAGTTAATTTGCACGCGCTCACAGAGGCGTACCGGGATTCGCTCTAACTCAGGTATTCCTTTATTCACTGTTCAAGCTACCCTCATTTGCACTGTGTCCAATGCGAAGGTAATTAAGTATGACTTACCTCCATCAATTATTCACTGTTGCAACTACATGCATAAATCAATGCTACCTTCTTTACTCCAAAGTCTACTATTTACTGACATTGAGTCCCTAAACTCCCTCTTCATTAATTATATTTTGCACTGTGCATGCTTGTTCTTTGCTTTGTTCCACAATATCTCCCCTTTTAATGGATTTCTCGGGGCTTGTCCTTTGCTCCAAACTGATAGTAACAATAATTCTTTTTATTTTCTCTTTTCATTGTTCCAACCATCCCCCTTACTATTAATAGCTAATAACACTTGTGACAATATCAGTTTTTCTAAGTCGCTTACTACTTCTTTCACTTTCAAACTGTTCATTTTCTACTACTGCTTCTTTCACTATACCAGTCTTTTTTTACTACTCTCACAGAAAATGTCAACCCCTCATAATGCCAACCCTTCACACAAAAACTCCTTTTTTGACAGGCAAACCCATTATTTTGTTAAACACGGGGTAAAACTAGATGAAGTCATTGAGGATGTCTCAGTTTCAGTCACCATTGGGGAGGAAGACAAACTCCTCTTCCCGTCCCTCCCATTAGCTGATCACTTTGTCCCTTTTGGATCCCTTGTTTACAATATAAGTCCTCCCATTATTCCCCGGTTTTATAAGCCCAATGAATTTATCTGCTAAACCTATGTATGCTCTAACTGATGTCCTATCTAAATTACCTTTGGGCGACCCAAAAGGTTGTTTTTTTTATATGGGCCAACCAAGTAACAGTGGGCCAACCCAAATTATTGAGGATTGGGATGAATTGGGTAAAGTAGTTGCACAAAAATTAACCCCGTGGAGCCCACTACACGAAACCGTTGGAATGGGCTCCACCTCTTTTCCCCAACGCCCAGCTACCCAAATTCCCATTAAATTCACTGCCTCAGATTTTATATATACTACCTCGGAAGAAAGCTCTCCATATCCCACTCCTCCTCCAAATTCTCCTTTCTCCTCCGAGGGTTCACTTGAATGTGACTTAAGCCGCTTTGTGTCTGCAAGGTCTAGTTTTAGCCCCCAAGATCAGGACCAGTGTGAAGTTATTTTCCCTCAGTCAATGAATTTGTAACTTTCTTTGTCCACTAATCCTAGAGAGCCACTACGCAAAGTAAATGAAAAGGGGAAGAAGTATGCGGCTAGAAAGCGAGAGAGGAAGCTCCGGGTAGTGAACAGAAGAAGAACTCTGAAACAACAAATGCGGGGAATAGGCAAAGTGTTGGAAGATTGGGGAGAATCAACTCTAAAGATGGAAGTTCTGGATCTAAATGTTGCTTGCCGCGAAATGACTGAAAAGGTCGCTCAGCTAAATGGTACTGCAAAGACGGGTGGGAAGGTAGTAAGGGAGGATATAGGAAATCAAGGTTGGTACTGTTCGGTGTTGGATAAAGAGTTGGGCTTGTGGGACTCAGTAGGGGGCGCGGAGGAGGCTGCTAGCTCGAGGGGAGGACAGGGAGGGTTAAATAGGGAGGAAGGGTTCTTGGCCACCTTGGAGAGGCCAATTGCAGGAATATGAAGCTCCTCAGTTGGAATTGTAGGGAGTTGGCGAGAAGGGATCCCCTACAATCTTTCTGATCCATCATTTGGCGAGCAATCTAGCAGTAGATCTTATCTTTCTCTCTGAAACTAAATGCTCTATTAAGTTGTTAGAATGTGTTTTTTTTAATTAAGGCTTTACTAGTTGTACTGGTATGGATAGTGTAGGCTCGAGTGGTGGCCTTTTCCTTTGTTGGCCACCATTAATTAGTGTAGATGTCATTGCAGTTTGTTATAACTTTATTTTCTGTTATGCTTCTTCTATGTCAAATAAAATAGTGTATGTAGTTTGCTACTATGGCCCCCTGTTGCTGCGACTCGTCGAGAGGTTTTTGAGAACCTTGCCATGTTACTCAATATCAACCAAGTGGTGTTCTCAAGACACAAACAAGGGGGAAACAAGAACTGGTTGGGGGCCAATTTCTTTGCTGATTGGGCCCTCAGCCATAACTTGATTGAAATTGGTTCAAAAGGCAACCAATTTAATTGGACTAATAACAGAACTCAAAATGCGAACATAAAGGAAGTCCTTGATAGAGCTTACTGCAACGACAATTTTCTGTGCAATTGGCCTAACACAAGTGTCTGGAATTTCCCCATCATTATTTCTGATCATTCATCAATTCTGCTTGATCGACACCAACCCTACTACGAATAAATGAAGAAGACCTTACAAATTAGAGAATTGGTGCCTCGAGAAAAGGGAAATCCATGATATTTACAACCATTTATGGAAAACAAGGATTTAAGGGTCATCGGCTTTTCGCCTCCAGAGAAAATTGGATTTAATTTCTAAAGGTTTGTAGACAATGGTGCCTAACTTTTCGAAAACAGAATGGTCAAGGGGAGGGGATTGGTACGGTTACTAAAGAGGAATTCCGGGTGCACGCAGAGGAGATGATTGAGTTAAGATTGAACTTCTGGAGACAACGTGCTAAAACCAATTGGGAAGCGCATGGGAACCAACATACCCGATACTTTTTTTCTAGTGTCAAAACCCTGAAAGCTAGAAACGAAATACGATGTCTTCAACTAGGCCCTAATACTTAGACCACAACAGAGAAGGAGATCAGTGAAGCTTTTGTCAAGCATTATGAGGAATTATTTGGAGGACTGGTCCTCCCTGCACAAGATGAATCTTCGGTGCAACGGTTTGATCAAATTCCGTAGGCCTCCTCTACAGATGCTCAAAATTTGATTTCCCCTTTCTCAAATGAAGAAATAAGAAATGCGGTGTGTGGGCTTCCCAATTTTAAATCGCCGGGGCCGGATGGAATTTATGCAGAATTTTTCCGCCTTCATTGGAAGCTTATTGGTGGGGATGTTTGTGATGCAGTTCGAGGTTTTTTTGAGGGTGAAAATTGCTAAAAGAATTGAATAATACCCTTATTACGTTAATCCCGAAGGTTGACATCCCGACGATGGTGAAGGACTACAGGCCGATTAGTCTTTGCAACACATCCTACAAAATAATCTCAAGGTGCCTTACCGCCCGATTAAAATCGGTGATGGAAAACATAGCAGGGGAAAACCAAAATGCTTTCATCCTAGGCAAACTCATGTCGGATAACTCGATTATTTGCCATGAGCTTACACACTGGGTAAAAAGGAGAAAGAAGGGGAAGTAGTCTCATGCAATTCTCAAGCTCGACCTTCGTAAGGCTTATGATCGTCTGCGATGGGACTTTTTTCACCTTGTGCTCACAAAGTTTGGCTTCCCACTTGTTTGGATTAACTGGATTATGGAATGCATTACCTCAGTGTCCTATAGGATCCTCATCAACGGAGTCCCTTCTACGAAGATTGTCCCTTCTTGTGGCCTTCGCCAAGGCGACCCTCTTTCCCCCTATCTCTTCATTCTCTGTATGGAAATCCTCTTAAATGGCCTTAAGTATGCTGACAGAGCTAACCTCCTTAAGGGGATCAAGATTGGTCGGCAGGCCCCGAGGATCTGGCATCTCTTCTTTGTAGACAACGCTCTCTTTTTCTTCGACATAACTTAGAAGTCGAGTGCCTCCATGAAGAGAATCATTGATGGGTTCTTCTTAGTCTCGGGTGAAATGGTTAATTTTAATAAATCCTTGTTAATGTTTATCCCTAACACAACTCCAGAGGTCAGAACTCGTTTGAAGAATATTTTGCATGTGCCCGCCTCGAGCTCAATGGGTGTTTACCTTGGGAGTCCAATGGATGTTAACGGGAGAGCTACTAGGCAATTTGATATTTCCCTTGATAGGGTCACGCAGCGATTGTCGTCTTGGCAGTTCAAGACTTTTTCTAAAGCTGGAAAGGCCATCATCATTAATGCAATCCTAGCCACGCTTTTGTCTCATATTATGAGTGTTTATCTCTTGCCTAGAAGGATCACGGGGAGACTGAATGCTATGCTTATTCACTACTGGTGGGTGCATAGTGGCTGGCATAGAGGTCTTCATTGGAAACGGAAAGAGATTCTTCATAGTCATAAAATGGAGAGGGGGGAGGGGGGGGGGGGGGGCAGTGCCGGGCAGCCAGGGCGAGTGCCACCCGCCCAGAGAGTAGGTTGCTCGCCCGGGTACCCGAGCGAATAGACTACTCTTCGAATTTTTCGAAAAAAAACTAAGTGTTGAAAATCCTACTGCGCGCCCAGACTGAAGGCCACACGCCCAGAGGGCGTCTTTCCGCCTGGACCCCCTTTTTTCAAAAATTTTGAAAATTTTTCTAAGTCCTCGAAATTGTGTTGCGCGCCCGGGTACCTTGCCATACGCTCGGACCCCCTTTTTCGCCTCAAATTCACCTATAAACACTACCAAAAACACTTGNATAACCCTCAATTACTTGTCAGCAAGGTAATGAGAGGAAGATATGGTGGTTCCCCCATAGATTTGGCCATGCAAAAGAAAAAACTAGGAGTGGCTTCTTGGAGTATGCGAAGTATGACCCGGGCCACCTTTCAGCTTCAGCAGCACCTAGGTACCTTAATTGGGTCTGAAGGCAGGACCCCAGCTTTTAAAAGAGATTGGGTGCATGGAGAGATTTCGCTAATCAAAGATGAGGCTAAAATTTATGACATCCATAGAGTATGGTATGTGAAAGACTTGTGGACCGCGGATCGGGAGTAGAACATAAATCTCCTCCGTAGGGTGTTTAGCTCTAAACATGTTGACAAAATTCGAAGCGTTACTATCCCAAATCGTCAGTGTTTTGATACGGTTTATTGGAAACATAACAAGAATGGGGATTACACTGTTAAATCCGGGTTTTGGTCACAGTTTACCAGGTCTTCGCCAGCTTTGGCCACCAAGATTTGGAGAATCATTTGGAAAGCAGAGATTAATGTCAAATGGAAAGTTTTCATATGGAGAGTTCTCCAGAATGCCCTCCCTACTAAGACCAAAATTGTGCAGAGAGGTTTGAATATGGATACTACATGTCTTTTCTGCGGTACTCATAGGGAGACAGCATAACACTTATTCCGTGACTGTGAGTTGACTCAACAAATATGGATGGCTTCCAACCTAGGTCTAAGGGTGAATCATAATCATTTTACCAGTCTTCATGCATGGCTCACAGACATGATAACCTACTTGTCAAATGATAACCAAAGGTGGGAGGATGGGTTTAGGGAGGTATGCTGTACGTTGTTTGGAATTTGGGAACTGCGTAATAGTATGGTGTTTGATAGAGACAGACTACAAGTAGGCAAACTGATGAGTAGGATTGCTACCCTTAAAAATTAATGGTCAAGTCAGATAGCGTCTCGTATTTGGCTATTACGACTTGCAGAAAGAATAGCCACGGTAAGTGAGCCGCTATTCTGGGAATGGGGAAGTAAAGACTATGAGCAGGTGATAGAGGTGCAAGTTGATGGCGCGTGGAAACGACGGCGAAGGAAAGGGGATGTAGTAGCTTTGGCAGGATGGCAGATTACTAGAGCAGGGAACCGACTTCGGGAAAGTGCAATGTCCAAGCGGCTACTCCGTTATAAGCAGATATGTGGAGTATTTTTATGGGTATTAAGCATGGCAGTGACTGGGGAAAGGTTTTACTAATAAAAACGGACTGAACTCAGGCAGTCCGAGCTTTTATTAACCATTCTTCTTCGGATATCACCATTAGACATTTGGTCCTTGATATTAAAGAGTTATGTAATAGCTTAAGTTTTATTAGAATATGTAAAGTAAGCAGGGAAGAGGTTCGAAGTGCTCACGACCTTGCCATTACAGCAAGGAATGAAGCACTTTTAATCAAACCTTGAGTGTCATGCTTATTATTTTATCAATTTCACCATTGTCAAAAAAAAAATGACTCCATAAATACAAAGAACTATGCAACACACTAGTACGACTAATCCTAGGCAAGAACATGATAAAAAAAAAAAAAAAAAACACAACTTACCATTCAAATAGCATTACATGTGACACTTGACTCATTTTACTTTAATTAATTAACTTATAATTAATTTAGATTTCCCATCGAACGGATTTCCTCCTATAACAATCGCCCAATGGTCACCAACTTGGGAACAACTCTAAGAAGGTATTACCTATGCAATATGAAGTGACGGAATTCCAACACATTAAAAATAAATAAGAAGTACAACATCTTGTACCCCGATTAGAAGTCATAGGTTATCATTTCATACGACTCCACACATTGTTCATACTCGAGATTTATACGTTACAAGAGTTTTGGTGCAAATCCTCTTTCAATTTATGTGATTATCAATTTAATAACTTGTTATGACTCACATGTAACAACATGCATACATAACAATATAACACAATCAAACATGTATCACCATATCAATTAATCTTTATTAATTAGTGATCATATTATTTGTTTCCTTAACTTTTTTTTCCTTGTCCACACATTAACTGTGAGTGCTCTTTGTCCGCACATTAAACTGTGAGTGTTTTAACTTTTCTTTCTTGTCCACACATTAAATTGTGATTGGATTAATTTCATTTGCTCAATAAATATTCTTTCCAACTAATCATGTGACTAAATATGTGAGTAAAATTCACAAAATAAATATTTTTCCTTGAATAACATGATAATAAATGGCAAGTAATTATATACTTGATTTCCTCCTTTTTATAAACATGACAATAGATCTCCTTAATTATTTTATTTGGCATGATTACTCAATATTTCCTTGAATAAAGAATATCATGGATTCATAATTAAGTTCTAGAGTAATGTCCATAGATAACATAATCTTATAGCTTCTATAGTTAATATATTAACTTGATCAATACTATGGAAATAAAGTCATGAAACCAACTAAAATATTATCATGATCAAAACTTCTAAAGATAAGAATATACATGTCATCATGCACAAACAACTTTTGATAATAATCATGTTATGAAGATCGAATAACATTAATTCACAACTATTTCAAGGATTCTATCATGAATCATGAATATAATGAAGATCATAAACCACTCCTAAGCATAATGCTATGAACATGAAATCGCTCCTTGTATACTGGAGGTGATTAGTCACAACTACTAGAATTCACGAAATTCGAAGTCTCCTACAAAACAAGATTTTCAACCTAATTAAAAACCTCCTTAACTAAAATTTACAATAACATTAAACTATCTAGAAGTGTTACAAAAATTATTTAGAATACATATTGCATCAACTCTAATCAATTTCATACATTACCGAATTAATTCCTTTTTGAAAACCTTTAATTTTCATGATTTAATTAAAAATTACAGCAATATAATATCGCTTAAAAACCTTTTTAAGATCACTTAAAAATCATGTTTTGAATATAAAACATCCTAACTATATAATATAATCATTATACAATAGGTTCATGCATTAGAAACATAAACTCATCAAATTTTTACATGTTTATGAATTCTTAAATAAAACTTGTCATTATATTAATAAAATAAAGGAATATAATAACCCTTAAAAATCCTTTTAAACACATCTAAATTATATAATTTGATCATAAATCATACTAACAACAATCTATAATCATACTATGACAATTTAGGGTATTAAAATATAAAACTTATGAATTCATGAAACTTTTTAAAAACCCTAAAATAAAGCTATGATCATACTTTAATTTTAAAATTTATACTTCCAATTATAATTAAAACATGATTATAAACAATAAAAACATGTTTAATCATAATCACAATACATAATTTAAATCATAGATTGTAAAAAAGAGAAGAGAGAAGAGTTTGGTTTTTTTTTTTTTTTTTTTTGTATAAAACCGAAAAAAGAAAAGGGAGGAAGGAAAAGAAGACCAGTGGCAGTGGTGGCTGCTACCGGTCACCGGTGGCTCCTAATGCTGTTGTTGGCCGGCGGTGCTGCCGGCGTGATAGAGGGATGACGGAAGGGGACCGGTGAGTGAGAGAGCCGAATTTAGGTTTAGGTTTTGTGATTTTATTTTTTCTTTCTTTTGCTTGAGGCTTAGGAAATGAAGAAACGGTGATCAAGGAGTTGAATTTTATGATCAAATGGGGTATTTATAGGCCCAAAAATTAGCATTTGGGAAATTACTAAAATACCCTTAGGGCATGTTTGTTTCAACTGAACTGAACTAAAAGTTTTTTATGAAAGATTAATGAGTAGCAAAAACAAGAAGAGCTGAACTGAACTGAACTGATTTTAAGCTGAAGTAAACAGGCCCTTAATGATTGAAATTACCCTTACGCCCTTATTTTAAAACAATTTAGGAAACCCTTGTGAAAACTAATTTCGAAACTTAGAAAACTCTCTAATAAATATTTAAATACTTCAAACTGACTTATAAAAAGTATAAGTCATGAAAATAAATATTATTTATACCTTTTGTTAATTATTGTATAAAACCTTTATTCCTTCTTTAAAAATATTAAAAATATACTTTATAAATGTTAAGTTAATTTACAAAACATGTAAAACTACAGGGTATTACGCCACCACTTCAATCCCCACCGCCACTTCACAACCACCACCATCCGCACCCTCTTCGCATCTGGGTTTTGATTTGGGGATCATTGTTTTTTTTTATTTGAGTTTTAGGTGGTGGTGGGCTCGTCTTCGCATCACGGTCATGGGTCTGAGTCTTGGGATTTGTTGGTGGTTTCGTGGTTGTGATTTTGGAGATCGGTATCTGGGGTTTGGGGTTGTGGTTCATGGTGGGTTGAGGTCGTGATTTGGAATCTAAGGTTTGGGGTCATGGTGGGTTGAGGTTGTGGTTCATAGTCGTCGGTCATGGAGCTTGCAGGTGGTGGTGGTCGTGGGTTTGGACCTTGGAGTTAGGGTTCTAAGGTTTGGGTTTCCAGTGGGATGAGGTTGTGGTTGCCGGTTGTGGGTGCGATGGTTGTATGCGGAAGGGTTTAGGTGATGGTGGTTGTGTGCGAAAGGGTCCCGGTAGGTGGTGGTTGAAGTGTGCGAGGGTTGGAGGTGGTGGGTGGAAGAGCTATGGTGGTGGTGGTGGTGGTAAAAGTTAATATATGTATAGGAAAAATTGCGAGAAGAAACCTTTTAAAATAATTTTTTGCGAGATAAAACCTTTTAAAAAACATTTTGCTAGTTAAAATCTTAAACTAAATTTTTTTGCAAGTTGAAACCAAGTGATGATTTTCCGACGTTGACCTCTTCTTTTCATCTAATTGCACCCTTTCTATGTTATTTGCACCCTCCTTTTTATTATACTTCCATTCACTACAAGAAAACAGCTTATTAGCGACGGAATTTTGCGACGGAATGTTATTCCGTCGCAAAATCGGTAATTTGCGACGGAATTTTAGTCCGTCGCAAATTTGCGACGGAATTATTACTTTTGCGATGGAATTTTCCGTCGGTATTTTCCTACAAAAGTTTTTACAAAATTTAATGAATTTGTGACGAGAATTTATTCCGTCGGAAATTCCGTCGCAAAATCCCGACATAATTAATTTTGCTGTTTTACAATTGTTTTGTCGCGCAAAAAAAAAAAAAAAAAACCCTAACTCCTTCTTCTTCCCTCAAACCTTACTCCCTCTACACTCCCTCTCAAAACTCCCTCAGTCGGCGGCTCCTTCTTCTTCCCTTCTTCTTCTTCGTCTTGTTCTTCTTCGCCGTCTTGTTCTTCTTCGTCGTTGCTGCTTCTTCTTCGCCGTCTTGTTCTTCTTCGTCGTTGCTGCTTCTTCTTCGCCGTCTTGTTCTTCTTCTTCGCCGTCTTCTTCTTCTTCTTCGCCGTCCTTCGTCGGCTTCTTCTTCGTCGTTCTTGCTTCCCATTTTTTCATTTTGGTAAGTTAAATTATTCCCTTTTTTCTAAATCTTGTTTTTTTTTTTGTTTGTTTTATGTTCTTCATTTAAATTTCTGTTCTAAATCTTGCTGTTTGTTTTCCTGTTTGTTAGTACTTCTAAATCTTGTTTTTTTTCTAAATTATTCCATTTCTGTTTGTTTTTCCGAATTAATTTTTTTTTTTGATTTGTTGTTTTTCCGAATTAATTTTTTTTAATTTTTCTTTTACTGTTGTTGCTTATTATCATGTTTTGTGATTAGTAATAGTTGTGATGTAATTAATTGATTACTTTGAATTTTTGATGCTCAAAAATTTGGAATTAAAGGGTGTCAATCATTTTTGCTTGTATTTTTTCATTGTTTCTCAATTTTTGTCGGTAAAATGCGTATTTTTACAAAATACATCAAGAACAAATAAGCTAGTCAAGTTTTTACAAAATACATTCGCAAGTTTTGGGAAGGGGTTTCACCAGTTGAGTTCGGGGAACTGCCTGCTCTTCAAGATGCTGTGACTGTTGTAGGGTACCCAATAGGAGGAGATACAATATCTGTTACCAGTGGAGTTGTCTCACGTATTGAGATCTTATCTTATGTTCATGGGTCCACTGAGTTGTTGGGGCTGCAGGTATAGTATAATTCCTTCTTCCTTTTTTCATGTTAACCCTTTGCTCTCATATTATTAATTTGATCTACATTGTTGCAATTCTAGATAGATGCTGCCATAAACTCTGGAAATTCTGGTGGTCCGGCCTTTAATGACAAAGGCAGTTGCGTGGGCATTGCATTTCAGTCCCTGAAGCATGAAGATGCAGAGAATATTGGTTATGTTATACCTACACCGGTCATCACACACTTTATTCACGATTATGAGAAGAATGGAGCATATACTGGTAGGTTTGGTGAAATAACCTGGTTTTTAAATCACGGCATTGTGTCTTTTAGTTTTTGTACTGTTAAATTCCTGAATGCTGTTTCTGGCTATTTTTTGTGACATCCTTTTCTCATAATCATATTCTGTTTTAGGCTTCCCGATTCTTGGTGTTGAGTGGCAGAAGATGGAAAATCCTGACTTACGTATTGCAATGGGTATGAAATCTGATCAAAAAGGTGTACGTGTCCGGCGTATTGATCCTACTGCTCCTGAGTCCAAAGTATTGCAGCCATCAGATGTTATACTTAGCTTTGTTGGGGTTGATATTGCAAATGATGGGACAGGTAACAACTTAATGCCTCTTTCATAAGTGTGGTACTCTCTTCTAAGTTTATATAAGGGTCCAGGCTGTATATTGAATGTCTGAACTGGCTTAGTGGGTAAAATCTGAATTTACCGAAGTCGCGGTTTATGTGCTATACACAATTTTATGATATAACTTTTGAGCAGTTCAATGTGTACTATTTACACCTTTGTTGCTCATTGCTTAAACGGTGCAAAGTAGCATAAAGTTCATCTTGTTCTTTTGCATCTCTAGTCTTCCTGTGTTCAGTTTTGCTATTTTATTTCCTTTTATTATTAATTTGTAATGGTTATTATGGTTAAGCAGCCCAGTCATTTGTTTCCTTTTCTTGGTATGATATTGAATTTGTGCTTGGTCTTGCGACTCTTGCCTAACCCTATTCTGCTGCTTGCTTCTGAAACTCTGTATCATAAATTCATAACCTTGATTATTAGTGTAGTTGGAGTGCAGATATTTTTCATTTGAATATTATCAAATGTATAATTCATTAGTTGGACACTATGTTTATCTTCACAAAGTAACATGAACGTGTAAATTTGGTGTTTGGTACTTAATTTAATAAATTGATATATGTTTCATATCTTTTGGAATAGGTTTTCAAATTGTTGTTTCCCATGCATGTATTCAAACTTAGATGCTGGGCCTATGTCTAAAATCTTCATGGGATTACTTGAATTCGATAATTGTATCCTAGTTCAAAAGCTTTTATTGATTTGCTAAAGACATGATCTTCTCCCATCCATCCCTCTCTTACATGTGATCTTAATTTCCTCTAGAGGAGAGAGTTTACATAATTGTTGAAGCACATGACCTGATTAATTGAATTAAATGTGGTTACCATCTATTGTGGATCCTGTTGAAATAGCAGTGAGGGTATGTGAATATTATAACCTGATAATGACTTTTTTTGACAGTTCCTTTTAGGCATGGAGAGCGTATTGGTTTCAGTTACCTTATATCCCAGAAATATACTGGAGACAAGGCTGAAATCAAGGTACTACGTAATTCAGCTACACACACTTTTAACATCAAACTGGGTACTCACAGGAGACTCATTCCAGCGCATAGCAAGGGTAGACCTCCATCATACTATATTGTTGCAGGATTTGTGTTTACAACTGTCTCGGGACTGAATAGCTGTTCAGTTGTAGCACTTGGTTTATAGGTGATGGATATTTGTTGTTCATGTAACTTAAATCTGGTGCTTACACATGTCAGGTTCTTGGCTTCAATGGTAATCCAGTGCGGAACCTGAAGAGTTTGGCAAATTTGGTGGAGTCCTGCAACGCTGAATTTATGAAGTTTGATTTGGACTATGATCATGATATATAGTTTAATTACCTAGGCCTCTTGTATTTCATGATATATAGTTTAGTTCATCGCAATTATTATTATTGTTAAACTTGTTATGGTAGTATTTTATGGTAGCTGTAAGACACAAATTAATTTATTTATGTTTTAAATAGTTTGCGATGGAATGTATCATCGCAACAGAATGGAAAAGGCTTTTGGTCTACATAAAGATTTGCAGGTATAAATTAGGGTTTGAAGTAGTCTTTGATTTTAGAAAGAAATTGCAAAATTCCGACGGAAATATGCAAATTGTCATATAAGAATAGAGTAATGCAACTATTGCGACGGAAATTATCGTCGCAAAAGAAATGGAAAATTAAATGGTTGCAAATTATGCACTAGTTTGCGAGGGAATTTTCCGTCGGAAAGTAGGAATTTTCCGACGGAATTTTCAAGATTTGCGACGGAAATTATAGTCGCAAAAGAAATGGAAAATTAAATGGTTGCAAATTATGCACTAGTTTGCGAGGGAATTTTCCGTCGGAAAGTAGGAATTTTCCGACGGAATTTTCAAGATTTGCGACGGAAATTTCCGTCGGAAATTTAAGATTTTCCGACGGAAAGTCGCAAATTTGCGACGGAAAATTCCGTCGCAAAACTGACTTTTGCGATGGAAAATTCCCTCGCAAATTTGCGACGGAATTTGCAAAAAAGCGGTTTTGTTGTAGTGATTTCCCCATTAGCTAGCTCTTCATTCCACTATTTTGTCTTCTCCACCATCTTCCTCACAAATGCAGCCACACAAACAAACACTGCTTATCCATTCCTTGCTTCACCTACACCTTTGCAGCCACCAAAACCATCCGAATATAACTCACACACTCCTTTATAGCACATCTTCCACTATTTACCCATAACAGCATTCACTTCCCTCATATTCAAAATCTTAGATTTCAACATTGTAGTGTAATCCATTGTTATGGGAGATCAATTAGAAGAAACAATTTGTCATTGTGGTAAAGTGAATTTGAGGAATTGAGGTCGGGGTCTAGAGTTAGGGTTTGTGAACGGATTGAATTTTGGAACTTTGAATGGAACCCCAAAAAAAGATTGCAACTTTAGATTGAATGTTGGTTTCTTTAGGTCAAGGAAAAAATATTCCAAGAGATCAACGGAAAAAATACAAAATCTCCTAAGAAAGGGGGCAAATTCTATATATTTAGTTTAGCTACTTCAAAGGTCTTCAATTCAAACCTTTATTCAACCTATCCTTCTTTTCTCTCAGCTTCACTCCTTCCTTTTCTCTATGAAACAAGAACATAAAGGTTGAATTGAACACTGTTTGATAAGTTAATATTTGATGCATATTTTACCCCCGATCCCGATTGATTTTTAGCTTTAATGTGGCTCTTTTGAGCCATTTCTACTAACTTTTGCTATTTCGAGTGTTTGTTGTGCCTTTTATAAGATTTTGCAGGAATCGATGAATTATCGTTGATTTCCGAGCCTTTTAAAGCACTTGATGAGTTAGTGAAGAGTTTGAAGTCATTTGGGAAGCTTTACTAAGGATTAGGAGTATTAAATAAGCAATTAATGAAGTAATTAAGAGAAAAACGAGTAAAGAAATCAAGAAGTGAAGCAAAGGAGCCACCCGCCCGGGTCGAAGCAGCGTGCCCGGGTGAGGGTTGTTCGCCCGGATCCCTCCGGGCGGGCTGCTCCGAGGACAATTTTCATGCGTTTCTTCTTGTTTTAGGCCTTAGTATATAAGTCTTTTGTATTCTAAACCTAAGTACGAATTTTCATATCTCAAATTCTAGTTTTTAGCCCTAGTTTTCTCTCTAAGTTGTGAAGGATACTAATCATTCAATTCAATTCAATCGAGGTTTTATTTTAATTCCTTTTCAATTATTTCTTTAATTATGTTCCTAGTTTATGTTTTTAATTCTTAGTTTAGTTTTAGTTTATGTTCTTGGTTTTTGTGCCCCAGTTTCATGTTTAGATTTAGTTTATTAATTACTGTCAATTTGTTAGTTTTAATCATGTTTATAGCTTTATTTTCCTTTGTAGATTTCGTTTCTTTAATTTCTGTCATGTGTGAGTAGTTTTCTTTCTAGGACTAGGGGATCTATGGATCGTTCTTGATGTTTTGTTCATAGTTGTTAATTTGGTTGTTAATGTTCTTGAATTCCTGTTGTCAATTATTATTGCTTTCAGTTAAATACGGGCCAGGTTTAACTGTTAGTCTGATATTGTCGAAATCGATACCGAGAGGTAAGATTACCACAATTATATCATAGGGACAATAGGCAAAACGAGTCTAAGTGAGTGAGAGCTATTAGAGGAGTTTTGAAGGAGACTAGATTTGAGAGAATTAGTGAACCTTAATTCATGAAGTTAGTAATCGGTTAATTGTGTGCAATTCATTGGTTGATCTGTGGTGAACCGACGTCCTAGGCTTAGTTATAGAGTTATTTTGTTAGTTGATTTCATTCCTAGTATTAGTCAACTTTTTAGTCAAAACCCAAAACTCAAAGGCCCCTTATGGTAGAGTAACTTTTTAGAATTAGTGGAATTGCTTGCTTCCCTGTGGATATGATCCCTACTTATCTGTCTACATAGTTAGAGTAGTAAGTTATTTTTGATAGGTATACGACTGTCCCTACCAAATTTTGCTGTTCAAGAAATTAAATTAGGGGTCTAGTTTTTTTTTTTTATTTTATTTTTTTTTATTTTTTAAGATTCAAGTGAGTTTGTCAAGGTGGGTTTGGAGTTTAGTATTGTGATTAAATATGTTGTTGCCATTAATGGAGGAATAATGATGTTAAGAAGAAGGCGAAATGGTGGAAAATTAGAAAAAAAAAATGGAGGGAAGGAGGAAAAACAAAAGAGGAGTGCAATTAGATGGAAAAGAATAGGTCAATGCCGGAAATTGTGAGTCAACGTCGAAAAATCCTTATTAGGTTTTAACTGGAAAAAAAAACTTTGATTAAGGTTTTTACTGGATTGTTTTAAAAGATTTTTTCTGGCAATTTTTCCATAAGTAAAAGTATATTATTGGTGTTTATATACATATTGGTGTTTATATTATTGGTTTTTACTCAAAGTTCCCATCTTATTCAAACATTCAGTTATTCCCACAACTAGGTTTTCAATCAATTTTTTTCCCATCAAAAACCCAGGAAATAATTACAATTTAGAGTAATTAAATTAACAAATTTATTCCAATTTAAACCCAAAAAAGATGGTTCTCCCAATAAAAACACCCCGTCCTTGCCAAACTAAGAGTGTAAGCGAAAAACACTAGACGGGAATGTCAAATATAATATATGCTATTAGACTTAAAAAAAACATCACTAGCTACTTGATTATTCTAGAAGTTCAAAACTAGTTTAACACATCCAAAAGTCTAAATCACACTCTAACCAGGGGTCAATTTAAACACTCTAATTACACCATTAAACAACATGAATTTCCAACATATCTTAAGTTAAATTAATGAATAAAAATCAATCTTAATTTATCAAATTTGGGCAGAAATTTAACTTAAAAACATGCTCCAAAAACCAAGGAAAAACCAAAAACACATGATTCTAGCAATTCCAAACAACAACACAATTAAACTAGGAGTTTAATATAATCAATATACATTGTTAAGCCACAAAATAAACAATATATTCACTCTCTAGCTACTTGATTATTCTACTTTCAATTGTTACTGTATTTTTTTTTTTTTTTTCCGTGTTAGAGAGCCACGCAGACGGTAAGAAAATTCAATTCAAACATCACCTAAAACTAAACTTAACCACTTGACTTGTCCCATTCTGCTCTAATTAATCAAATATCGTGAATTTGTCGTTGTTGGTGTTCACAGATTTTGCAAAAGCTAATTGACGGCACAAAATCTCACAACAAGCATTCATCCCAAAAGCACAATTCTGAGGTTTGTATTCACCCTTACCTTTCTTAAATACTATCATACTATAAAATTTTGTGAATTTTAGCCCCAATTATGCGTTATTGGTGAGATATGTTATACAGTTTGTGAGTTTTTTCCCTCGATTATTTCTTACATATGAGCATGCTCTATAATTTGTAAGTTTTTGCCCCAATTTAACTAAAATTCGATGAGTATGCTGTATAGTTTTTTTTTAACTGAAATTCGATGGTAAGCTGACCTAAGATATATCTTAATTGAAATTATATGTCTGTAGTAATGTAATCATGTAATACTTTTGTTACATTTTGTTTAGTGGTATATTGTTGTTATGTTAATAAAGGATCTTATAAGTTGGTAGGGTGCATTTACGCTGAAATTCTAACGAGTTCTCATATTAACAGTTTCTAGAACACGGGTAATATGGACCGCCTTAACTGTGCAGCTCGTGTTATGCTTGTCTCAGATCTTGACTATACAATGGTATACTGTTTTTTTATGTGACACTATAGGGTTGAAACTTGAAAATCGAAAGCTTGCTGTTTTGTTTTATGTCTGATGGTATTTATTCACAGGTCGATCATGGTGATCCTCATAATAATGCTCTTCTTAAGTTCAATGCAATGTGGGAAGCATATTTTCGCCATGATTCTTTGCTAGTATTCTCGACTGGACGATCACCTACTGCTTGCAAAGAGTTACGGAATGAGAAACCTTTGCTAACCCCAGATATAACTGTTATGTCAGTAGGGACTGAGATTGCTTATGGTGATTCTTTGGTCCCTGACGTTGATTGGGAACAATCTCTAAATCACAATTGGGACAGAAAGATAGTTACCGAAGAAACTGCCAAGTTTCCTGAATTGGTGCTTCAGGTCATCTGCTAAAATTATTACCAAATATGATACTGGCATCATTTTTGTTGCAATGCACCTTTGAAAATTTCGGTTAAGATCATTGGATATTGGTGAATGCGTAGAGCTTATTTTTGAATGTTGAATGCAGTCTGAAACTGAGCAGCGACCGCACAAGGTTAGCTTCTTTGTGGAGAAGAGTAAGGCATCCCAAGTAATTGAGGTTCTTGAGCGGCGCCTAGCAGAAAGAGGGGTATGACTTTATGTTGGAAGGGGTGTTTCGTAAATTTATTTTTTTGTTCTTTTCACAAAGGTTGAACGTTCTTGATATGAAATTATGATATTGATCAGTTAGATATTAAAATTATCTATAGTGGTGGGGCTGCTCTAGATGTATTACCGAAGGGAGCTGGAAAAGGACAGGCTCTCACATACCTTTTGAAGAAATTTGATGAAAAAAGTCCTATAAATACTCTTGTATGTGGTGACTCTGGAAATGATGCTGAATTATTTACTGTTCCTAGAGTTTACGGTGTCATGGTTAGTAATTCAATATTTGTAATACCTCAATTTTTATTTTTTGAGTATCCATCAATTACTTGCTTCCTCGCCTGTCTAACATGTTTGAAATGCAGGTGAGTAATGCACAGGAAGAATTGGTGCAGTGGTATGCATCAAATGCCAGGAACAACCAGAACATACTTCATGCATCTGAAAGATGTGCTGCTGGTATTATTCAAGCCATTGGCCATTTTGGTCTAGGGTCGTGTATGTCACCAAGAGATGAATCGGACTCTCCTGTATCCTCAAAGGAACTTATGAATCCAGGATTTGAAGTTGTGAATATGTATTTGGCCTATGAGAAATGGCAACGTGGAGAAGTTGAAAAGTCTGATGAATTTATTCAGCATTTGAAGTCAAAGTTTGTACGTATGATACAAACTTCCTCATCATAGCAGTTGTTATTTGGTACTTCTTCTAGTCATGAAATTTGCTATCCCAAAGGCATTGAATACAAGGACAAGTTGGTGCCAGCTCTGTGTTTATTATCTTAACTTTTCGAAACTAGTTATTTTGGTTGCTTAATCCTTCCATTAACATTAAGTGGTGCCGAAGTAACTTATGTATCTTTTTGTTGCGTGACAATCAGCATCCATCAGGTGTCTTTGTCCATTCTTCTGGTGTGGAGAAACCTCTCAATGAATGCGTAGATGCACTGGTGCAGTCATATGGACGTATGCAAGATTGTGAATTTAGGGTGTGGGTGGATCAAATATCTTATGCTCAGATTGGTTCTGATGCTTGGCTGGTGAAATATGACAAGTGGGAATCATCAGGTGATTCATCTTGAGTTTTTGTTTGTGCTTTTAAAATGTTGTGATAATTTTTTTTCTTTTTCGCTTCTCTAATTTCATACTCCGTAAAAAATACTAGTAACAATAATGGAAATTTTGTTGAGAGATTTTATACTTGCAATGAATTCAGTTGATTTTACATCAGTCTTTTGCTGGGTGGCAAATTGATCTATAGGATTCTTATCTATTTGTGTTTGACTTTACATGTTATCATCCCCACGCTCTAAATTCCATTATTATCAAATGAGTAACAGTAGGGCTATTTTGATCTTGGTGTTTATTTTTTTATTTGTTCTGTGCTTCTAAGGTCCTTGTCAGCTTGGGAAGTTCCTGTGCATTGCCAATAAATAGAGTTCTATTATTGTGCTTTATATATGATCCCTTCATTATGTTAGGCACCTTAATCTTTCCCTTTTACTTTACTCAACATGTCTTCCCTCGAAACTAAGTGATGTTTATAGTTTCATACAATTAGTTTCCTCAGTTCCAACTTGCTAATGTCTCAGCTTTTGCAAATTGAGTTTGATTTGGTTTTATTTAAGCTACAATTCTATTTACCCTTTACCTTTTCTGTGGACTCAATTCCATTTACGTATTTTCCTCTTTCTTGCATTGAGTAACTCTGTTTTTTGCCTCTGTCTTTTCACTTCATTTCTGTCGATATAAAAGATTTCAGTATGTAGACTTGGCATATTTTAAATTTGACCTAGCAGCCAAAACTTCTCTGAAAGTTCCGGTTCTGGACAAGTTAAACAACTAGAATGACATAAATCAGCTAGATGCAATAGTCCTATAGATCTTATTCTATAGCTTACCCAAAGCTTTTGGATGGCTACTTTCAAATACTACTTTTGAGATGAAATTTAAGATACTGATGAGTTGAAGTGGTCTAATTTTTTTTTTTGGTAAATGAATTGGTCTAGTTATAACTTATTGGTTCTCCTGTAAGAATGATTTAGAAAAGCTACTACAAAGTCTTATTCATGTATCTCGTAAATCTTAATTTTTGAATCTATATGATGTAAATGGCAATTGCAACCAAATTGCATTCTCCGGTATGAATTGTATACTCCTACTGTGCACTGGATTATCATGTAGCCATTTCATGAGGCTCTTGCTTATGGATAGCAACAAGAGGTTTAGTGTAACACTATAACTATTTAACTCTTTCCATTTACAATGGGATTTGGCTGACTTTTGATACGTTCTTTGAATTACACAGATTTCCTATCTGTAAGAACCATTGTATGGCCTCAGTCAGCTCCCTTGCAATTTTGAGTTCCCTACAGTAAGGTTTGTTTGGATAACGAACTTATTCTAACTGGGTTCATTGACCATCCATCTCCCACTTTTCCTGGAGGCGAATCGGCGATTTGGTTCTGTTAGTAGAGTCCTATTCAAAATTTGGGAAACAATGTCCTGAATTAACCTTAAAATCCTTCACATTTTCCTACTTACATGCTCCATATCCCTGAACTGATCATTTTGCTCTTATATATTCTGATTTCTAGCATATTGCATCTATATGTACTGATATACTTTGGGTGCATCTAGGTACGGAGCGTCATAGCTGCTTGACTACAGTTTTACTGAACTTTAAGGTATCACTTCAATTTGATTAGTTGATCCACTAAAACATTGTATTCATTTATGTTCTATCTTTCTAGTCTTGCTGACATGCGTTGTGCATCAATCACACAGCCTGAAGAAGGTTTCACATGGATGCATGTACAACAGACACGGATTGACCAAAGTGCATTTGAAAATGAAAGGGCCTGGTTGTTTTAAAGCCTTAGATAACGAAGTTTAAAACTTCTGACTTCATGAGTGACCTATTATGGACACTCACTTTGCATGTGTTGATTAAACATGCTGATATTTTTTGCAAGAATAATAATGAGCTTTAGGAAGTCATATAGAAGGCCACAAATTAAGTTTGTGAAATAATGTTTTCGAGGTTGATTTCGTGTAGCACTATAGAAGGGAATATATCTTCGAATAGGGAATATACTTATATAAGTATTTTCAAAGAGTAAAGGTATTCTTTTTCTTCTTTGAAATCATGTAGCACAAGGAGTAGATATCTGTGTAACTCTATTTTACTACTTCTAATTCATTTTCTTGCTGTTTTTCATGTGTTTGTAGACTTGTAGCCACTATTTTGAGTAGTGAAAACACAGTATTACATATATAAATCTGTAGCAAATGAATGACCAAGGCTCATGGATAATTGGAATGAAAATGGATTCTAGCCAATTTGTTCTGTACTTGTGCAAGATAGCTTTACTTAGGCCTGTTTACATTTATTGAAAACAACTCAACTGAGCTGAACTGGGATTTGATTGGAACTGAATTGTTTGGGATAGAACTAAACTAGAAGTTGTTAGTATGGATTAATGATTTTTAACTTTGGATTCTTAACGGAGTAATGATTTTTAACTTTGGTTTATTAATGGAGTAATGATTTTTAACTTTTAAAGATATTTATGTTGCATTTGGGAACATGAATTTCATTTGAAATTATGAATTTCAATTGTAGAATCATAAATGGTGAATTACAAATCCAAATTTAGTGTTTGGAAATATCTAGGATTTCAAAATATGGAACTTAAACCAACATTATATTATATATGGGAAATATTTTCATTTATTACTAAATAGATTTAATCAGCAAATTAAATCAAATAAAAAAGCAAAAGTGAATTTAAAAAAAAAAGCAGAAATCCTAAATTATACAAAGTATGATCAAAATCCCCAAATTTACAAGATCAAAATGTATTAGACTTAAAGGGGAAGAGAGAAAGGTGATCGACGACGGTTACGAAGGAGATAGTGGTTACTAGATTTTTTAGCGATCAAAACGTCATCGTCTTCTTTGTCATCGATATTAGAAGAAAAGTGGAGAAGGCTGTCAATGAAGTAAAAAGTTAGCACTGGGTTATCGAAGAAAGAGAAGTATAAGATGAATGTAAGTTTGGAATTTGGAATGACAGAGTTTATGGTGTTATTAAATCAACTATATATATTAAAACGTAAGGCAAATCATAGCAATCCATCATCTGGCACCTCTTTAATACAACTCAGTGTACCGTGAATGTTAGTCAAAAAATGTGTTTGTTAAGAATTGAACTTGTGATCTCTCACTTTAAAACACATAGACTTTACCGACTAAGCTATACATCACTATTATTATTTTTTCATACAACAGAGTATAATATCATGGATTGCAAAATAAATGAAAACATGAATATAAAGCGAATGGTCAAATAACTCTTAATTATATATTTTTAATATGTATGTCAAATTACATAAATGTATAATAAATAACAATAAACAATTGCTTGTGTGATTATCTTTTAACACATTGTGTGTGATCATTTCATATTCATTCCCCCAATATCATAATTTTTAATTCTTTAAATTTCTTTAGCAATTGTGTATTCATGTTCAAAAATACTAACCGTTCAAAATATAATTATTCTCAAAAAAATTCAACTCACATAAATCCTTATTAATTAATGAATAAATCATTACTTGAGAAAAAAAAAGACATTAACAAATGATTATATTTGAAAATAATTAATCATCAATATATAATTTGCTAAAACATTTTTATTGCTAATGTAAAAGGGTTTTGTATACACTCTCTTTATATATTCGTACTTAATATTTCATCTTATGAAATTTTAAGTTTCATTTTAAGATTTTTTTAGAAACTACTTAGTTAAAACTTGTAAAAGTTATTTAGTAAGCCTTAAACTATTATTTGTATCAAATGATCCGGGGCAACGCCCGGGATCAAAGCTAGTTCAGAATTAAAATTCTTTGTGTTCCCAAACATGTTATTTGGGCAAAATTCAGGTATCAAATGAAATTCATGCTCCTAAACAGACCATTATTGAATTTCGATTTTTAATTATGAATTTTCGTTGACTTTGGTGTTACTTTTTAATAAAATGTCATTTAAATGTGTTATTTCATAAAAAGTATTTTTTAAAAGGTGTTATTTTACAAAATTTCCCAATTTAAAGATGTTTTTTTGACAATTTTTTTGTCAATAATAAGTACAAATGATGATAATAATATTACGAAATATGAACAAAATAATATATATGAACAAATAATATTATGAACATTGATATTAAATAGAAATAAAGGAAGAGTTGAGCTGAACTAAATTAAAATGATTGGAGCATAATTGAGTTGAATTGAATTGAACTAAAGTAAGCAAAACAGGTCTTTAATAGTCATCAAATTATAATAAACATCTAGTGTTTTCCAAAACTTTGAAATAACCACAATAAATAAATAATTATTCTACCACTTTATATTGAGGCACCTTGCGAGGTCTGGAAGACAGTGTGGAGCTTAGGTGGACCACCGAAATTAAGCCACTTTGTTTGGCGTGCGTTTAGTGGTGCTCTCGCCACTAATGGTAGATTGGTGGAAAGACAAGTGAAAGAAGAGGGGCGTTGTGCTCAGTGTAATGAGGAAGAGGAGACGATTACGCATGCGATATTTAAGTGTCCATTAGTGTGTCAAATATGGGCTAAGTCACCAATGGCGAGCTTGATATAGGTTTTTCTCCACTGGCGTCGTTCTTGGAGACGTTTTTATGAATGCTTATTTTCTCCACACTGCCTTGGGCTGCGTGGATGTACCGTAATGACGTAGTCTTTACAAATGCATGGAGGTGATAGTGGAGAATTTTAAACAGTATGCAACTCGTGGGGAGATACAATCTGCAGAGGTGTGGTCTCCTCCCGCTAGGGGTGTGGTACGGTAAAATACAGATGCGGCAGTGCTGCCAGGTGCGGGAGCAACTTGCGGGGCTGTTATAAGAGACGATCAAGGGTGGATTCTGGCAGTGGGGGTGCGGAGAAAGTGCATCTAGCAGAGGTTTTAGCAGCGCGTTTTGGGGTCTCCATGGCTAAGAGACTTGGGTATGATAAGGTGGAGCTTGAAAGTGACTTTGGTGAAGGAGGTGAAACGAAGGCTGCTGGGAAGAGATGTGGTTGGCATGTTGGTGGAGGATATTGTCAGTTGGGGTGAATCATTTGATTTCTTTGAGGTGAAACATGTCAAGAGGAGAGCAAACACCGTTGCTTATGCATTTTGCTGCTAGGCTAGTTCGGAGAAATGGTGATGAACACATTATTGTAACTTCTTTCCCGCAAAGCATTTTCGCACTTGCTGAACTTGATATTTAATAAAAAGTATGCTTTTCCTTTCAAAAAAAAAAAAAAAAAACGGCACCTTATAAAGTTATAAGTTATGAAGTATTATAAAATAGAGGGATTATGTAGAAAAATATGAAGGGGGATATTATAGAGAATATATTTTCTCCTCTCATACATCAGGGAGTACACTTACTATATATACACACACACAAGGCTAGTAGAAAAAATATTCTAGAATCATGGAATATGAAGTGATGGGAGTGAATATAAAGACTATGTAACGTGAAAGGTTGGACATCCATCATATCTAATAAGTATTCGATAACATTCATAACAATAATTATTCCATAACACTCCTCCTTGGATGTCCAATTGGAAACATTATCTCATAATTCGGATGAGATAACGCTGCCTCATTAAGTTACTATACATATTAGAATGCAACTCTTTCTCCCTTGGATGACTATTATCGAATAGTGTGCCTCGTCAAAACCCTAACTAGGAAAAACTCACTGGGAACAAAACCCTAGTGAAGGAAAAAGAGTACAACACTTTCGCAATACGCTTTAAGATGTTGCCTCGTTAAAAATCTTACTAGGAAAAACCAATTTTGGGACAATACCATGGTTAGGGAAAAAGAGTGCAACGCATATATATTTTCTCCACATGATGAATGCATAACTCGAGTCCTTCCGAAATAATACATTCGATGCCTTTAGGTAGCTTCACACTTGACGTAGAATAACATTCAATTCTTTGAAAGCTGAACCTTCTTTATTGGACTTTAATTTTCAAATCTTCAATATGAGATATTTTCATTTCTCCATAGTCTTGAAAATAGTACATATATTGTGTTTAACATTATTTTATATTGTTATAAGTTGCCATAACCACTAAACTTATTTTTTCTTCTAGAAGTAATATAAAGTAGCTATTGATAATTATATATTGATCATGATTTATTGACACTTGTGTATTTATTAATAACATTATCCAATTTTATGCAAATTTCTAGTAACATATGAGTCATTACTTTCTTTGTTTATAGCTCTTTTGGATCATACAATGATAATTCTTAGTGCAATCTAATGTACAAGTTCTCCGATAAACAAAAGATTATGAACATCTCTTGCATGCTCAAACTTCAGGTTGAGTGTTGATAGTTTAGACAACGATACTCTTTGGAAGTATCATAACGATATTAGCATTATTGTACTATTCAAAATATAAAATTTGAAGGGCTAGATATTTGAATATGATAATAAGTTCTTCTGGAATTTTTATGCATGATTCATAACATGCTATTAAAACGCCTTCATATGTATAATGTCGTCACAAACTATTCTCAATGGAGTACAAATTTCTTGTAAGTCTTCATACCATTGTAAACACAACTTACTATATTATGGAGATGATCGATTTCACGTATATTACAAACATTGTATAAAATTAGTGCATGTAACATGATGAGATGCAAAATTTATACTTATAAAATTTTGAACATAAAACACATATATAATGAGTGGTGCATTTAACCATTATCTACACATTCGATGGATAATGCTTTTATGTACAATTCACACTTGCACATAAATGTAAGACTAGAAATATAAGACAATATACATTGTGGATTTTAAAAATCTATTGTTGGACTTCTGGTCTTTGACGATCGTCATTATTTATATTTATTGGACTTCAGGTCCATGATATATGAACATAAATCATTATCAATATGTCGACATCAAATTGGACATTTGATATAGATCCCTATTCTGTAGTCCACTATTTTTGGTTATGCATAGAATTCATTGGTTCCGTCATATATCGTTATTATCATATTGTTCAAAATGTAATTTTCATATTTTTCCGGTGATATCTAAATGCATTTCTCATTGATACCATTATAACCTTTAATTTCTTTTATCATAGGCCATTTATTATAATTTAGATATCTATACTACTTCTAGGGTATACACTAAGATATTAAAATAATGTTACGCTTTTAATATTGTCAACTGCACTATCTTGCCATATATTACATATTTGTTTTGGAACTGATCCTATACCACCTACACTTCATATGTAGTGATTCAATTATCATTTGCATCAACTTATTGACCAATTTATTATATAATTTTAAGTGTAAATTTTCATCCCCTAGGAGATTTTTCAACAAATTTCATCTCTTAAAAGAGTTATATTCAACAATCTTTTCATCTCTTCTGGAGAACAATTTCAATGGGGAAACATGTATTGTGCAGTTGTTTATTTTCTTTTGTTATTGCTTGCATGTTGACATTCGATAGCCCCAATCAAAAGGATTGTTATATCAAGATAGATGACTTGTATGCAAGTAACCCACTCAATGGTGATCTTATGGATCGCCAATGACTTTGACAATGAGTTTTGATGTGGCACGCCAACTCATGCCACGTGTCAGCATAATACTGGGCCACGTGTCCACTAAAAGTCCAGGTGGCACTGCCACTTGGCACTGACTGGACCACCAAGGTGGGCTCCACACGGCCATGTGTCGTTGCAAGATTGGGCCACGTGTCCACAACAAATACTTAAAAAAAAAAAGAGAAACCTCTGCCACGTGTCGCAATCCTATTCGAGGCTACAAGGTAGGGAAAAAAGGAGGAATTTGGGCCTTGAGGCTTGAATGCAAAAGCCCATGAGGCTTGATCAAGCATCAACCAATTAGACGATGACAAATGTCATCGTCCTATTTGTTGGCCTCCAAACCTAAGGCTATAAATACCCCTCAAAATCATCATTTTGGGGGCATTCAACATTCAAACATTCAATCAAATCTTCATTCATCACACTAAGAGAATTTCTCTCACTAGTTTCCCTCTCTAGATTACCAAATTGCTAATTATTGTTAATTTGTCTTAATCCTCATACAAATACTTACTTAAGCATCGGAGGGGGAAAAAATCCTACGAGGATTTAATTCCCTTGTTTTGCAGGAATCAAGGTCCGAGCCATCGGGAAGTGAACAAGCCAACACCTGTCCATCTGACGTGTAGTCCTCTAGTTCCCTCTCCACGTATTCAGTTGAAGAGACCCTACCAGGAACTCTTTCTACATCATTTGGCGCCGTCTGAGGGGAGGGCACCTGAGGATGACTGGTGGTTCACATCCAACTGAGGATGAGACACGGTACCTTGATCAATCCGGGAACTACGAAACCGGACAAGGAACCGGCTCCCCTAAGGGGAAAGCAACAGAGGATCAACCCGTGACTATGGGTCAACTCAAGAGTATCTTGGAAGGTCTCAAAGAGTCCTTTACGGATGCTCTACGGGAGCATTCCTCCAAGAGAACTCATGAGGAGGGTGATCCTCGCCAGAGAAAGCTTAAAGGGAAGTCGTGTCAAGAAGATCAAGGTGAAGGAAAACTAACTTTCCAAGAGAAAGTTGAAAAAATCAAGAAGGAAAGAACTCCATTGAAAGCTCACTGGGGTGCACTCAGAAAGTATCCTGTCACTCCTAAGTATAAGCCAAAACGGGAGGTGGCCAAAGGACAAACTGAAGTAAGCAGGACAAATCTTATGCTAGAGAATTCATTGAATTCAAAAAGTCATTAGCTCATGATGCTGAGAGTATCTTAGGCTAAGAGGACTTCGAGTAAGGATGCTAGAGAAGTTATCAATGAAAGGAGGGCATCTAGCAGAGATGCAAGAGAATATTTGAACTCCAAACGAGCCCAGCGTGAACAGAGTCGCCTGACTCGTCGGGTCACAACGCAACCAAGGAATGTCTGATTCACATCCATTCACTCTTGAATCGGATAGCATGATGATGAAGAGAATTTGAGATACAGATTGAGAAGAAGAACTGAGAAAGCAGATCAAGCTAGAAGAGAGCAAATGATCCAATACTCTGGGAAAACAGGGTGAGACCTGAGGAGCTTAATATGGCCAAGCAAGTACCAATGATCCTACGGGATCATCGGGGATAAGAGTGGGTCTATGTCTATGAATTGGACAACCCCATTTGCCATCAATCATGATGGCTCCTCGCCCATTTAAGTTTAAGAGGCCTAATGTAGAGGCTTTGATGAACAACTGATCCAGAAGAACATTTGGCAACATACAACACTTGATTGTATTCAAGGTTTGGATGACGCAACTTGGTGCCGCTATTTCCCAGCAACTTAAGGAATAGCTCAGAAGTGGTTTAATAGTTTACCTAACCAATCCATCAACAGTTTCCATGAGTTGAGTACAACCTTTGTACATCATTTCATGGCTAACAAGGAGAAGAAGACGAGTATGCACTTAGCCAAGTTGTGCAAGGTGAGAAGGAATCATTAAGAAGTTACGTCCAAAGGTTCAATCTTGAATCATTGCAGATACCTACCCTCTCTGAAGGAGTTGCCTTTGATAGCTTCTCAGGGCTGCGTGATGGAACCTTTAAGTTTGATGTGGTCAGAAGGAATTGTAAAACCTTAAAGGGGATTCGTGGAGGGCTGCAATGCTTCATCCATCTCTGAGCTATGTGCTTCAACCCGCAAAGACAGAAGGATGATAAGAAGATGATTTGGTTCAAAGAACATGGATCAAAAGAGGCATGCCACATGGATGGCTGGCTCACCAAGCAAGGGAAATTCTCAAACATCGAAGAGAAAGTCGAATGATACACCAAGTTTTTGAGTTCACCCAAGGATCTCCATTCTGTCTTCAAGGATATCCGAGGTAAAGTTATATTACGATCCTCCACCTTTGAGAACCCACCAAAGGAAGACCGGGATTCGAGTAAGTATTGCTACTTTCATAAAGATGTGGGGCATCATACAAATGATTGCTTCAGTCTTAGAAGAACTCTTGACGCTCTTGCTTCTAAAGGGAAGATTGTCAGCACTGATCAAGTCATCCAACAAGATGTAAAACAAAAGTCAGATTCTAAGACGAAAAAGCCAAAGGAGGATTATGATACTGACAAAGAAGATGTTTATCTATGTAATCTCGGGTGGGTTTGCAGCTGGCGGACCTACCATGAGAGGAGCAAAGAGTATGTTCAAGCCTGCTCAGAATCATCCCCTAAACAGGGGCAGATGCAAAACCAAGTTTCCTGAGGTATTGATCAGCGACAGAGATCGAGGCAAGGTTCGAACACCTCATGATGATCCTTTGGTGTATAGTTGAAAGTAGCAAACATGAAAGTAAAAAGATACTTGTGATACGGGAAGTTCATCCGATATCATTAGTTACAGCTGTCTGAGGAAGTTGAAATACGATTCTCTAAGCTTGAGCCTATCCCCATCCCATCTTGGGTTTGAGGAGGGATTTATCAATCCATTAGGAACTGTCACCTTGTCGGTTCAATTGGAGATAAGATATGCTAGAAAATGTTCTTCAAGTTCCTTGTGGTGAAGAGCTACAAGCTATAATGTGATCCTTGGAAGACCAACTCTGAATGCTGTTAGGGCAGTAATTGTTACTCATCTCATGCTCATGAAGTATGAGTGTAACAATGGAAATGTGGGAACCATCCATGAGATCAGCAGTTGGCAGAGAATGCTATGTTACAGCACTTAAAGCTGAAGCGTGGTCAGTAATGTTGGGGAAACAAGTAAGAAAGAAAGATTGAAGAAGCCCCCAAAGATAAGTGATGGTTATTCATAGTTTGAATCAGTTCCTAGCCTCAACCTGGAGGTAACTGAAGACTTTGTGTTGGATGAGTTGAAGCCTGACAGAACGGTGAAAATCAACAGACCAGGGCATCTCTGCTAACTTTGCTTCCGTAGGCTATCCTCAGACCAATGGACAAGTTGAAGAACTTTCAATAAGAATTATTGGTGATGACTAAGAAGAACTTGAGAAGGCTAAAGATTATGGGTCGAGATGAGTCCTGTACAATGTTTTATTGGTCGATAAGAACCACCGTCAAGACTCAACTGGAAAAACTCCCTTCATGTTAGTATAACGGAGCTGAAGCCGTTTTTCCATTGAAATTGTGTGACCTACTGTCAGGGTAATGCTATATAATGATTGATGCGAATTGGGAATTGATGAAAGCTCTCTTGATACCTTACCTAGGATGAGAGGCAATGCCTTGCTTAGACAGCAACTGTAAAAGCTTTCGTGGCTAGAGAACATAATAAAGAGTTAACAACAGGCCCATGAAGCTTGGAGATCTAGTTTTGAGGAAATGGAAGCCATAGGAAGGGGCAAATGACAGGCAGTTGACTCCAAATTGGGAAGGTCCCACGGAAGTTGTGAAATTGTGCGAGATGGTACTTATCGACTTAAGAGTTTGGATGGTTATGAACTGCACGAACTTGGAATGCTAATAATTTAAAGAGGTATTACATGTAATCCTGATTTACGGAATCAGATGAATAGGCTACGGCCATATAAATAAGGTCCAAGTTGATCTTTTTTATAGAAATTGGAGTTTACATTTGTATTAAAATTGGCTACGGCCATAATTAGAACTCTGTTTCTGTATATGTGATAATTTAATTTATTACATTTTATTTTTGCTTATTAAGCAAGGCTAGGGTAAGACCTAGAGCCCTGGGTAACTCCCCATTAAGGCAAGACTAGGGCAAGATCCCAAAGTCAAACTTTGTTACTTAAGCAAAAAGAGACTTTAAAACAAGGAAGTAGGATCAATGTCTTACACATTAGCCAAGTGTCTTAAAATTGGGACTAAGGGTCTTACAATTAGACCAGTGTCTTAAAAGGTGGACTAAGAGTCTTACAATTAGACCAAGTGTTAAAAGTGGGACAGGGTCTTACAATTAGACCAAGTGTCTTAAAAGTGGGACTAAGGGTCTTACAATTAGACCAAGTGTCTTAAAAGTAGGACTAAGGGTCTTACAATTAGACCAGTGTCTAAAAAATGTGATAAGAGTCCACTGAAAATCTAAGGGCATTAAGATAAAAAGCTATAATAGCTTTGACTTCGATTCCTTAAGTTAAGGGCAATCAATACTAGGACTTCTAGTAACTTAGGGATCTCAGCAAAAGGCTGATCCGGGTTTAAACTTGAAGCTAATTTGGGGCAAAGAGAATCCTACAAGCCTATCAGAAATGGAAAAAGGAGATAAAATTTCAAGTTACATTTAAAATACTTCTTTGATGGAATGTATTCTCCATAGGGAACAATAAGAGTTTCCATTGGGGGTTAGTTATAACTTCCTAAGGGAAATCATAATTAAAGTTCCTAAGATCCCATGGGGAACCTTGAGAAGGTGAACTAAAGTTCATATTTTTTAAACCTGTGATGCAGAATTTTTAAAACCTGTGATGCAGGATCCCATGGGGAACCTTGAGAAGGTGAACCAAGAGTGATCAAGGAATAAGCAAAAATCAAGCAAGAGTTGCATTTGAAAGATTTAAATCAAATATTACAAGAAACACTTAAAAGTGTTCCTACGGAAGTCACTGTCAAAATATGCTAAACTAAAATTGTTCAAAAGATTAAACACAATCATTAAATTTTTGAAGAGCATCAGCCTTGATGTTTATCATTATGAAACTACTGAAGCCTTTTGCTCTTCTTCTTCTTCTGGCTCTCCTTTTCAAAACTCTCTCCTCTTCAATCTTCACTCCTTCCTGAGCTCTTCTTCCTCTGAATAATCAAAAGAGGGAGGCGGAGTTGTTTCAGCTTGTTTTTTGATATGAACCATGTTGACATAGTTCAATCTTCTTTCAAAGGAGTCAAAGGCTAGATATTCCTCTAACCCCATTCCCCAAGCTTCCAAGCACATCTCTCTAAGGAAGGCTTGACCTTCCATGTACTTCTCAACAGCAGTGGTCGAGATCTTTTGTTCAGCCTCCTCCTTTTGATTTTTCAGCTTCTCCTCCTCCTCCTTAGCTTCCTTACTTCCTCTTCAGCCATCCACTTCCTCTCTGAGTTTACTGGCCTCTTCCTTGGCATCCTTGGCGTCTTTTTCAACGCGGCCTTGGTTAGCAATGACAGCGGCGCCTTCTCCACAGTTTCTTTGTCAGCATGGATCTGGTTACCAGTTCTATGCCCTCTCTCCAAGACTACTTGATAGTCTTCTTTGGTTGTGGGAGATCTCTGGAGAGGCATTCATGGCATGCTGCCACTTGGCTTCAATCTTGTTTGTTTGTGCCACTACATAGGTGGCAGCTTTGTCTAGAACTCCATGCATTTTTTGTTTTCAGCCTTCATGGAGCCATAGAGTTGGCCCAAGTGTTCCAGGCGGACATAGACTGCAAGAGAAGGGAAACAAAGAGTTAGTCAATAAAGTAATAATATATGGAAGAGAGTAAAAAGAAAACAGTTGTTGAAACATCCCTCAGAGAGGTTATGAAGATGGGAAGAAGATGGCCTCTGACGGATCCCTTGAGTGGACTCTTTGTACTCAAGTTCTCCACAGTTACATCTCCCTAATCAAACCCCTTTTGTAGTGGAGTCAAACTTTTTGCTGGTTGAGGGAGATCCTTTCGTCGTCAAGGAAGTTTGGGATTCAGCCTAATCTGTTATGGGAACCGGTAAACACTATGCATTAGGGTTCCTGGAGAGTTAATGGTATCTGAAGATGGAGCGATAGTTTGACAGAATCTATGACTAAACTTACCCCCAGAAGCTCTAGCCTGTGCCTTAAAACACTTTCGGATGTTTCTCTCAAAATTTTGAAGACCTAACAGTTCCTCATCAGGAGGAGAAGAAGGAGGTTCAGAAGCGCCAACTTGATTGGAAGCGGGCATTGTATTGAGGGGAGTGGCAAAATGCTTTCCTTCTGGAGAATGTTTTAAGGCATTCAAGGATCAACTAACCCATTGTCACTCTCCAAGGGATTATCTTGCTCAGCTGGAGGAGTTCTGTTCCTCACCCCTATTACAAAATCACTCTCCCCAATCACAAAGGCACTCTTCCCAGAGAGGGAGGAAGTGTGAGGACTTGACTCAGTGATCTCAATTGAGTAGCGGCAGATTTGGAGGAAGCACCCTTTCTTTTGCTCCTTTTTGAGCTTGTACCCTGTGCTTCTGGTACTTCCTCCTTCTTTCCTTTATGGAGAGGCTTTGTCTTCCTCCCAGAGGCTTGCTTGTCTCCTGAAAACGACACTGTTAGAAAAGTATAAAGAATATTCAACAGATCCTACTAAGATGAACAACTGTCGGAGCAAAACCAATAACTTCCCACTTGTGTCATCCTAGTTTGCCGACTGAACGTACATTGACACAAAGTGGGGAACCATTGCTTACAACCTCTCTAGAAGGAAACATTAAACAATACTTCCTCTCTTGTTCCTACCCAGGTTCACCTTGCAACTTCCAAGCCAAGCTTCCTAGTTTGCCGAGTGAACGTAGAACGACACAAAAGAGGGAATGGGAATTAATACTTCCTAAGGGGAAGTGTTATATTAAATCTTCCTAAGGGAATAATGAATTATGCTCCTAAGGGGAATGTTTATTAAAACTTCCTAAGGGGAAGTGATGAATTAATACTTCCTAATAGGAAGTGTTTTATTAAATCTTCCTAAGGGAAGTAATGAATTAATGCAGGGGAAGTGTTATTTAAAACTTCCTAAGGGAAGTGAGAATTAATACTTCCTAATAGGAAGTGTTTATATTAAATCTTCCTAAGGGGAAGTAACGAATTAATGCTTCCTAAGGGGAAGTATGAATTAATACTTCCTAATGGAAGTATCATATTTAATCTTCTTAAGGGGAATTGGTGAACTAATAGTTCCTAAGTGGAAGTAAGAACCTAAAGCTTCCTAAGGGGAATTAAAAGGGATCCCCTCCTTATGCCATTGTACGTTCAAAACCGGCAAACAAGGAAGTCAAAGACTTCCCACTTGCCGAGTTGAACGCACATGGACACAAGGAGGGAAGTCTAAAAAATTCTATACTTCCTATGGAGGAGCTAAACATCTTCCTAAGGAAGTATGTCCTTAAATGCTTCCTAAGGGGAAGTAAGGGGATTCCCTCCTTATGCCATTGTACGTTCAACCCGGCAAACAAGAAGTCAAAGACTTCCCACTTTGCCGGTTAACGCACATGGACACAAGGAGGGAAGTCTAAAAATTCTAACTTCCTATGGAAGGAAGTCTAAACATACTTCCTAAGGGGAAGTATGTCCTATATGCTTCTAAGGGAAGTAAAGGGGACTTCCCTCCTTATGCCATTGTACGTTCAACCCGGCAAACAAGGAACAAAGACTTCCCTTGCATTGGACAGTTGAACACACATGACACAAAGGAGGGAAGTCTCTAAAAAAATTCTAACTTCCTATGGAAGGAAGTCTAAACATACTTCCTAAGGGGAAGTATGTCCTTAAATCCTTCCTAAGGGGAAGTAAAGGGGACTCCCCTCCTTATGCCATTGTACGTTCAACCCGGCAAACAAGGAAGTCAAAGACTCCCACTTTGCCGAGTTGAACGCACATGGACACAAGAGGGAATCTAAAAAATTCTAACTTCCTAGGAAGGAAGTCTAAACATACTTCCTAAGGGGAAGTATGTCCTTAAATACTTCCTAAGGGGAAGTAAAGGGGACTTCCCTCCTTATGCCATTGTACGTTCACCCCGGCAAACAAGGAAGTCAAAGACTTCCCACTTTGCCGAGTTGAACGCACATGGACACAAAGGAGGAAGTTAAAAAATTCTAACTTCCTATGGAAGGAGGTCTAAACATACAATGCATTCTAACTTTGCCGAGTTAAACGTACATGGACCAAAGGGGGAACTCTAAAGTCTTCTAATTCCTAGGGGAAGTACGATCCTAAAACTTCCTAAGGAGAAGTCTTAAATACTCAAGCTTCCTACAGGAGAGGAAGTTACTAAAAGAAAATTTACATTTCCTAAGTAAAGTTAAACTTCCTAAGAAGAGGGAAGACTTTCTACCAATTATATAGCTCCCTACTTAGTGCCTACCTGCGTTCAAGTCGGCAAAGTGGGAAGTCACTAAGAGGGAAGTCCCTAATAATATTCCTAAGAGGGAAGTGTTTAAATACTTAACTTCCCCACTTAGAGCCCACCTGCATTCAAGCCGGCAAAGTGGGAAGACTCTAAGCGAGGAAGTCTATTAATATAATAAAAAAATGCATATATATATATATATATATATATATATATATATATAACTAAAATGCAAGTCTTAGTTTTGCAGAATTTAAATACCTAGTCTTAGCCTTCTTTGGGAGAAGTGTCCTCTCCCATCTTGGAGAACTTGTTTCCAGAATTCCTTTTGACTCATACTTCCGTTTCTTAATGAAGGAAGGTCGGCAAAAGGCTTCTTCTTGCAAAAGAAAGGATACTTGGTTGATAAATGGGAAAAGAAACAGAAGTTCAGTATCAAATATAAAGCAAAAAATTACCCTGGTTATACTCATCCCATATAATTACACCAGCAGCAATAAGGAATTGCGATTCTAAGAGAATTCGCTAAAGGGAATCCGTTTAGGGAACTGTCAGTTTGGTTCTGTGATCCCACTGTGGTAGATCTGAAATATTCTAAGTTTTGTGTCTCATTATCACTCAATCTAGGAAGCTCAAGGATCTTCCTAGGCATTTTGGAAAAGATTCCATTTTTTAACACCTACTTCTACCAGTTTTTTGTCGTGACCTTCACAACACAAATGGTTCCTCCATGGGAACCTTGTTGGCTTTTTTCTACACAAGTGAGGAATCCCTCACTGTTTTTCAGATGAAAGAACCCACCCGTTGCAGTGGGAGGCCTTTGAGAGATGTGAAGATGAAGGAAGACCTTAGAAGAAGCTTTCACTCCTCTAAGGCCACAAGAAGTCACATAAGACATTATGTGAACCCAAGAATTGGGAGTAAGTGACATAGGGCAATGTCATACTTTTTGAAAGATTAAAAATGAATAAGGAAGTGGGAAACCTAAGTCCTAGGTCAATTACTTCAGTATAAACAGGGAAGCAGTCTTCCGGGGCCATCCAGAATGGTATCCCCTTGTTAGGGATGATCAACTCAAAATCACTATAATTGAAAATTAAGTCACTACTCAGTTTATCCTTATTTACACCATCTACATATTCATCGAGATCACACACATCGTCAGCACCAGGATAGGCCCCTCTTCTTCTTCGGCTTGGAAGTGGTAGCCTCAGAAGCCTCTCTCTTTCGTAGGAATCTCCCTTACTTCCTCCTCGGAGCTCCTGTGCAGCTTCAGCATCCTTTCTCTCCTCAACTGGGGAGTAGTGATCTTGCTGATCAAGAGGATTCACATCTGAACTTCAGATGCTGGAACTCTTAAATAGCAGTATCTTTATAGGCAGTTTGTTTAACTCTTGCCATTGCAACTTCCTGCACAGGAAGAAAGGAAGTAGGAAAGACCCAGACAATAAGTGATCAGGAACACAGAAGATGAGTTCCAACAGAAGAAGTAGTACGAGGAGAAGGAAGTAGTTTAATAGAGTTCTCATTATTATGTGGGGAAGAAGAGTATGAGAAGCATTGGAAATAAAGACAAAGAAGTAAAGGAAAAACAGAAGAAAAAGAATTCAGGTAAATCCTGAAAGAGAGAAGGAAACTAGAATCTACTGTTCACACCGGGAAACAGCCGCAACAGCTCGCCGAAATCGCACCACAGGTTGCCGGAAATCGCCTCTGAAGCTTCTTGGGAGTTTGAGAGAAAACTTGGGAACTTTTAGAGAAGAGTGAAATAAATGATTGAAAATGATTGTGAACAATCATTTTCAATCATCCTATATATAAAGAAATTGAAGGGCACAGAGTAAATTCCCCTTCAAATGAATTCCCCCCCAAAAAATCAAAAGGGGTGGTTACGGCTTTAATAAATGCTAAAGGAGGGTTACAAAATAACTTCCGAAACAGAAAGAGACGTCGTTGGGCATGGATTACGGATCCAAACACCAACGAGGGGCAAATTAGGTGGCACGCCAACTCATGCCACGTGTCAGCATAATACTGGGCCACGTGTCCACTAAAAGTCCAGGTGGCACTGCCACTTGGCACTGACTGGACCACCAAGGTGGGCTCCACACGGCCATGTGTCGTTGCAAGATTGGGCCACGTGTCCACAACAAATACTTAAAAAAAAAAAGAGAAACCTCTGCCACGTGTCGCAATCCTATTCGAGGCTACAAGGTAGGGAAAAAAGGAGGAATTTGGGCCTTGAGGCTTGAATGCAAAAGCCCATGAGGCTTGATCAAGCATCAACCAATTAGACGATGACAAATGTCATCGTCCTATTTGTTGGCCTCCAAACCTAAGGCTATAAATACCCCTCAAAATCATCATTTGTCTTACATTCAAACATTCAATCAAATCTTCATTCATCACACTAAGAGAATTTCTCTCACTAGTTTCCCTCTCTAGATTACCAAATTGCTAATTATTGTTAATTTGTCTTAATCCTCATATAAATACTTACTTAAGCATCGGAGGGGGAAAAAATCCTACGAGGATTTTATTCCCTTGTTTTGCAGGAATCAAGGTCCGAGCCATCGGGAAGTGAACAAGCCAACACCTGTCCATCTGACGTGTAGTCCTCTAGTTCCCTCTCCACGTATTCAGTTGAAGAGACCCTACCAGGAACTCTTTCTACATCAAGTTTTACTTCTCCATAATTAACATACAAGTTCGTTGTATTTGGTGAGCTTCTGTCACCTAATAGTTAACAATATATATAAAATATATGCAAACTTTTATTCATCTATCAGATACAATAATCTTTCATATAAAATGTTATTCAAAATGAACACAGTATCTTTTGAGATTTGCTTCAAAACAAACTATATCAAAATTATATTCACAATCAAAACATAGCTCGATCTCAATGTTATGTCTTGCCATTCAATCCATTCAACTATCTAACATGAGAGAGCGTTAGCACGTTATTACATATCAATTATAACTTCAGGTTTCGACAAACAGGTAGTTATAAAACTGAGACGGCCTAATTTATTATCACATCCAATTATTTTTCTAAAATTTGATTAGTCTTTAAACACTAGTGATAACTTTATTATACATACTTCATGCATGACCATGAATATTAATATGACGTGATATAAGAACACTAATGTGTGTTTCTTTCTATACTTGATAAGACTAATATTATACCCAATAATCATTCATACTCTATTGGAGCATTGATTATTACCATTATACATGATAATCGTGTTGGACATTTTATGCTCTTCTAGAGTATTTTATATAATTAATCTTAATACATATCAATTTTACTAAACATAAATATTTTCTAATGAAAATTTATCATAACATATCACTTTCTTTCCTATTCAACAACAATACTTATCTTTAGAACTCATTAGTCTACCACGCTTCGGGCGTGCTTTATGTTCATTAGCAACCTGTGTTGTCCTTTTGGGACATTAATTTTAATTAGAGCACTTATAAATGATATATAATCAATGATATTCATTCATATCCATCTTTAGGATGGTATCATTCTATCACTACTACATTTAGAGGCAAATGCAACACCCAATAACCGTTGCATTATACCCCTTTAACCGTAGCATTAGGCCTAAGACAACGGTCTATAAACCGTCACTAATACTGCCGTTGCATTAGGTCTAATGCAACGGTTATAGGAGCCTAATGCAACGCCCTTTGAGGTTTTCAATAACCGTTGCATTAGGTGTTGCACTTGGCTTAATGCAACGGTCATTATGATCTAATGCAACACTTCTATAATATATGTAGACCGTTGCATTAAGTCTATTGCAACACTTAAATCAAGTCTAATGCAACGCCTTTTCACTATTAGGACCGTTGCATTAGATCAAAAGCAACACTAATTTTATACCTAATGCAACGCCTATATTAATTTTATTGATTGTTGCACTTGGTGAAACTACGTGCTAAAATTGACATTACTATTTATAGCAACAATAATTAAATAATTTAGAACAAAAAAACATTTACAAATAAAATAAAATTAAATTTATTAAAAAATAAGTTATAATAGTTTACAAAGGTAGCAATTTATGCAATATGCGTATGTCTTCGCAATAAAATATTCACTACATATATGTAGATTCGCAAAATACCTAAAACTATACAAGCCTATGATTACTTAATCTATACAATCTCATAGATCACCATTCTTCTATATCGTGATCTTCAATAAATGCCTCTTAGTTATTGCTCCAATTGCCTTGACCGTATACCTATATAAAAACTCAACCAAACCATTAGTATTTAATTTTGCACGCATAAAGACTCCACAATTCAAGTCATTGAATACATTTACAACATCCAAATTCAAGTCATCTAAAACATACAACAATTTATAGTCATCTAACATACATCCCTAAACTCTTTTAACAATTAAGACCAATACATTAGTAAAAAGATACCAACATTCATCCATCCTACAAAGTAAAACGAATTAAAAGTAATTACTAGGGCTATTAATGACCATTGTAAAACATATTAGAAAGCCTAAAGGCAACAACACATCAAGACTAACAAATTATCAACATCCAACAACCGATTACCGTACAATAATTATAGTCACTGGTAAATTCTATCAAGCAATATTAATATATAGAAAAAAAAGAGATGCAAATTTATTTAATCCATGAAACAAGGACAAAATAACCTCGAAGGACATTAAAAAACTGTGCACACCTCATATTCAAGTTGCTCAACTGACGACAAAAGCACCCTGAACCTGAAGCCATTCGCTATAGCATACAAACTAAGAGGTCTCATTAACGGATCTGATTTAAATTCAACAGGATTTTCTTCCAAATCAACACCATTTTCGATAGCAAGAACAACTACAACGATATACCTTTAGAATATCAAATGCCATCATGTCAGTCGATTTTCTTTAAAGATAAAAGAGAAGGATGGTGGAAGTATGGTAACTTAGCCGAGCAAGTACACATGAAACTAAGCAATGGTGAGCTGGAAAATCCAGATTATGTCATAAGGTCACTAAAAAAACCCTGAGCATTTGATCATCCATAATGTAAGGCTTCATCTCAACTAAATAGTATTCACCTAAATATACATGTAATATCATCATGTTTAAAAGAAAGGGTTCAATAGTGCATAGTTACAGGCTTACAACAAATTGAATGTAACTCCAAATTGTTAGCTACAAAATTAAAAGTCAAACACAATTGAATCAAAAACACCAATCAACATGCAACAAAACTCAAATTCCATTGAATTCGCAACAAAACCTAAAACAAATTCATCAATCAAATCAACTCGATTACCTTAGAGGGTATCATAAGCCTTCTTAACCACAATCTCAAGTTCCATCGATCAAGTAGCATAACTTGACCTAATTACCATCACCAAAGCCCTAACCATAGCACCTGCTTCAATCAAATCAGACTGTTTCATCTAATTATTGATATTAACCACCAATAAAAGTTTATTGAATCAGTAGGTGTTGCAAGCATCATAAGAAAAATCCTAATTTACTGATTATGAACCAACATTAAACCCACGAATTCAATTTAAATAATTGAATGTTGTGGGGATGAAAATTGGCAAGAAAGACACAGACGAAATAAAAATGAGCAATTAATTGAAGAACTAAAATTAGGAAATCTGAAAAAGAGAATTGAAAAAAAAAGCATAAAAATGTGACAAAAAAAAATCAAAAAACAAAATCCTAATTAAAACACAAACCCAAACTATGAAATAGAAACTTCAAAACAAATTGAATATCAACTAATTAACTAACATATAAGTAACAAATAGTTAATTAATCAGAAGATTAGTGTAAAATTTCAAATTAAAAAGGGGAAGAAAATATCTAGTTAATGCTTTCTTGAGCTTATAAACAAAAATTGAACAACTTCTATTGCGAAAAACTGTAAACAAAAAAAAATGAGATTACAAAGAAAATAGACGAAAAGAATGAAAATTAACATGAAATAGAAACTCAAAATAAAATTGAAGGAAACAGGAATCTGTTCGGCCAAACCAGGTTCGTGAGTGACGACGGTGGCGAGTGAGACTAACGGAGAAGTGACGGCGGGGGTCTTCGTTGTGCTGCTCTGAAAGAGAGTGATGACGGTGGTAACGATGGCACTGGACAATGAGTATCTATTTCATTTGAGGGGAAAATGAGTTAACTGAGTTAATTTAGGAAGAAAGGAGATAGTTGAGGGAGGAGGAAGGAAGGAGGGCTGATTACGAGAACTAAGATTTGGAATAGATGAAGTCAATAAGCGTGTAATATAATATTCACCTAATGCAACACTTAAAATAAGCTATTGTAACGGACTAACGGGTAAACATAACCGTTGCATTACGCAACATAAGCGTCGCATTTGGAGGCTTAATGCAACGGTTTAATATAACCATTGTATTAGCTCGAAAATAGTGTTGCATTAGCTCCAATCATTGCATCCAATCGTTGCAATAACTCTAACCGTTGCAATAGGGTGTTGCAATTGCTCTTAAATGTAGTAGTGTATACATTTAACTATCATGTGGCCACCTTTAAATAAACATTATATATACCAAACTGACCACCAATGTATTTCAAAATTCATGGAATACAAATACTATCTCCCCCTAAACCTTGCATAACGGGGCATGAGATTAGTCCAACAATACACTAATTTAGTCAAAATTATATACAATCACAAATCGATCAAAAAACAAAAGATTTGTCTATGTTAAAATAAAAATCAAGCAATCGTGAGAAAAATACATACTTTGAGAACTAATCAAGCAATAAATGGTTAAAAAAGAACTAATCATTGTATTCAGATTAAATCAATGATTACAAAGAGGAAAAACACATACTTTGAGATCAATGATTGCAAAGAGGAAAAACAAATACTTTGAGATAAAGGAGCTACCTTGGTATTTCTGTTAAAGAAGATTGAGAGAAGAGTAGAAAGTATAACAAGGAAAAAATGAATTTACTACGTATTTAGATAATCGTGCTAATAAAATATTATAAAATAAAGGGATTATGTACAGAAACATGAAGCGGAATATTATGGAGAATATATTTTCTCCTCTCATACAACAAGGGAGTGCACTTATATATCCTTACACAATAAAATGTGAGGATAGAAGATCGCTATTGAAAGAATAGTGCACCAACATCATTGGTCCACGTCGGCCTCAAACAGCAAATGCACTATTTCCTTCACATGCCGCTCACGTGCACTTCCTTTCATCCCCAAATTTCTTGTGTAAGCTCTTCCTCTCCTATAATTTCCATTCCTCTCTCTCACCACTTCACCAGGTCCTTGCGACCCTTGCACGACAAACATCAGGTCCGTTCTTTACTCACTGCGACCCTTGGATCTCGAAGAAGGGGGTGTTTTGCTGGGTCCCTTCGACTGTTGGATCGGTGGGTAGGAGTCTATTTGTGGCGAATTTGCTACAGGTTCGTTATTTATTCTTTTTTGTTGTTGTTGCTTGATCCATCCAAGTGTTCTTTAATTAGAGTTAGTTTAGGGTTTTGCATTACAGTTTTTTGCTGCGTGTTGTAGTATCGACTTTTGGGGTTTATGAGTTCGTGGTTTTCAGATCCATTTGAATTTGAAAAGGTAAGTTTTCTCTTTTATTTTGTTTGTTCTTGCTACCTTTTCGTTTTCAACTCAATATCTGTTGAATTTAGTTCGTTCAATTGTGTTTCGAGTTTGGTCTAGGTTTAGGTTTGATTCGTTTAGCCTTTTAGCTTACTTAATTTGTTAGGATTTTCGTTTTATGTATGTTAAGTTCTCCGGAAATTGATTTTCTATCTCTTTGCTTAATTTCATGTTCTTGGTTGTTGTTGTTGTTTAGTTTCAGTTGATTGTGATTTGGTTTTTGTTTTGCAGAAGGGAATTTGTGGTTTTGGAGTTTAAAATGTATGTCTCAGTTTAAAAACTATCACATATGTACTTTTATATAGTGAATTAACTACAGAAACGGACCAAAATTATGTATTGTAAATTCAATTCTGTACTGAAATTAATGATAATGATAGTGAGTAGAGGATAATGTTCGGATCTTAAGTTTGTACTTTAGCAGTTTTTGTAGTATGCTTATGGAAGTCGAATTATCAAAGCTGAAATTGTATTGAGTTTGAGTTGAGTAAGAGATTGTATTGCTAGCTGAGTTTTGGTTGTTTTTTAGGCTTCTTGCAGAATGATCCTTGGAAAGAAAGTGAAAATCCGTCGTAGAAGCACCCCGAAGCGGTATTTGCCTCATTTACTTGAGGCGACATTGACTTCGTTCTTGTTTATCTTGGGTTTGTTTGAGATCTTATAAGCTTATTTATCGCCTCCATGTTAAATTAGTGACTTGTGATAACATTTTCCTTTTTCGTTGCAAGGTTATTAATGAACCACTTGAAAGCATATCTTTAGACCTTTGTTTTAAAGGCGCTACGATGGCAGAAGGTATTGCACGTAAACTTGGAAACCTGGTTTCATTTTGGTGGCGGTTCTCAATTTTTCCGATTGTTGTTTGATTTGTTTAATTCAATTGTGTTTCATGTTTGGTTTTAGGTTTAGGTTTCAATAGTTTATCCTTTTAGTTTACTTGAGTAGCTAGGCCTTTTGATTTTGGGTTTGTTCAATGTTCCAGAGAACTTTTCTCCTTTTGCTTAATTCTGTCTTTGTGGCGTTTAGTTGGTTTTATCTGATGATGATGACGGTGATGGTGATTTGTTCTTTGCAGGTTTAGGTTTGAGTCGAGTTTTATTTGCAGGTTTCTTTTAGTCTTCCTCAGATCAATCTTCAATTGGGTATATATAAATTGATTTGAACTATGCATTTCCAATTTAAGGCTTTTGAAATTTTGCATTGCCATTCCTAATTAACTACTGTTATTTACGTTTTTGGTATGTAATTCAACAATTGAAATTATGGCCACTTTCTAGAATGCAACTGACTTTATTTTTTGCTTTATTCTCTTTACTTGCTGTCTCAGTTGAACTTCAACTTGGATTTGGCTTGGATTTGGATTCTGTGCTCGCATCTGATTTGGTACCGCGGGACAAGGGGACTAAATTAGGTGCCTACACTAACCAAGGAAATTTTGGCTCATAAAACAACTACACATGCATACAGGAGTTTGATTTTATGCTATCAAACTACCACAAGAATACACAAATTGCTATACACTTAAAAGGGCTAGCATAAATATTTTGGGGCACCGTGCGCCTAGTGCACGATGTCACAACTAGTATATACAAAACATGGCAAGTCGAAAGAATACTCTAAAATCATAGAATAATATGAAGTGATGAGAGTGAATATAAACACTATGAAACATGAAAGGTTGGACATCCACCTAATAATTATCCCACAATACCTATGACAATACCTATTCCATAACAATAATTATTCCGTAACATAATAGAGTTTATTGAAAATTTCGTTTGTGGAGCTCACTCCACATATTCTTTAAGTGCTTACTTCCTATATTTTCCTAGTTTTCCACTTCCTCACCCCTCTTTTCTGTTTACTCTTTCTACTCTCTCAATTTTTTATATTTTTTTTCCTACTTCAGCGGTAATCTCAATTGTGATTTGGAGATTCTTTTTTGTATTCTTAATTATTTTTAGTGTTCAAGCTAAAATTATCAGTCAAAAGATATATAGACATCCAGATAAATTTGCTATAAAACTCAACAATCAATGAATCAAGAACGCTCCGAATTAGGGGTAGCTTTAAAAATCAATTAAGAATTTGTTTCAAATTGAGGACGTCATTATAGTAAGATCAAAGGAAAAAAGTGAGAGGAGAAAAAAAGAGAAAAGAAAAATTGGAGAGAGGAGTGGGCCCTCAAATGGGATTTTTGACGAATTTTGTTATAAGGAACCTAAGTCAAAGCAAAAGTTAGGAATAAGGTGGTTAAATTAATTTTTGTAAGGTGATTATTTCAAAGTTTTGGAAAACATTAGGTGGTTATTATTAATTTTTGCTAATTCTTTTGATGGGAAAGAGTTATTAACATGATATAATTTACAAATGCTATCATAAATAGCATATCAATCTTATAACGGTGTACCATTGTACCCTTTCTGTCCTAATTACTTGCTACATTTGTTTTTACACAATTTTTAAGACATAACTTCAAACATTTATTCTCCGCATCTATTATTACAAACATGAAAAAAATACTGTACAAATTATATATGTAGTATTTAGCAATTACTCAATGAGATGAATGAAACAAAAATTTTGTATAACCATGTTTCTTCTTTTAGATATGAAATAAAAATAAGTTAAAGAATCAACTTGAATAAATTAATGCCTAAAAAGCTAATGCAATAAGTAATTTGGGGTTAGAACTTAGCAGAATTACCACCTCTGTAGCACAATAAATGCATCAAACTATTTTTTTTACTCTGTAATACCCACAAACAATATTCAGTAGTTATTATCTAGAATTTAAAATAAAAACATTTATCGGCTTTTTCACCGTGTACCCCAGATATTTACTAGATTACACGGGGTACCGCTATAGTTTTAAAAGTGCACAAAGTACCCTCTTTTAAATTCTGTATTGTATCAAATGCCCATCTGTTACTTTTGTTGTTAATGAGACGTTAAACCTAAATTTTTATAGAACAAATAATGCACAATATACCCATGAGGTTTTAAAAAATCCGTTAGTTTTGCTCAATCTCATTTTTTCACCTTCATCTTATTCACCATTATCCACAACAACTAATTTTTTTACCATCACTAAAATACCAGTAGTCACCACTTAAACACCATTAGCACCGAAACTCACCCATTAACCAGCCACCATCCAAACCCAGCATCAAAATCCGCCGCTACCAGCTACATACCTACTACCACCACCAAAACCCCTCACAGCAATGTCCCATAGCCTATAGCCACCGCCGAACCTAGGGACGATTCTGTAATGCATCAAGAATTACCACCTCTTTTGGTGTATGTTCTAAAGAAGGGGGACACTCCTCAACCAGTAGTTCAGGGGTCAACTTACCCAAACGGTGCAAGTCACAAATAAGAGAATGAGGAAAAGGTCCTTGATGAAGGTGAAGACAAAAGCATCAATAAATCACTAAAGTAGCAACAACCCTTTTCCACTTATCTTTCTTAATTTTCTATTTTAAGTTTTGTTTGAGTTTATAATAAAAGAGATACTTGTGAGTAAAACTATTCTATAAAGTTGTCAAACACTCTTGTATTGATATTGCCGAGATCCCAATTAATCGAACACTCATGAAGCCCATACTAGAGTCGTCATAGTTTGTCGGTAAACATAGTGATGGTTGTTGGAGTTATCGAGTGAACCTAGTATGGTGGTGGGAGTTTGGTTAGTGAAAAACTGGAAGATTGTATTAGTGTAACACCCCCATATCTAGTTCACCATAAACAATGCCAAAACAACCCATCCTTTCAAAAATCAAAGGCTTCCAAGACATGGGAGTGGTACTCATTACCCTCGTGCACTAAGGAAGTGAGGATAGAAACATTAATATAACTTTTAAACTATATTAATAATAAAATATAGCAGCGGAATAATTATCTTACATAAGTTTATTTAAAGAAAATCCAATTTTCCAAACCAAAGTGAGAAAAGAAAACAAGTCTAGAAATATATTACAAAACATGATCTTTAAGAATTTCAAAGAAATCAAAAGCTAATGTTCCAAAAGCATAACATTATTCATAATAGTCAAGTCTTCACGCATCCTAAGCCAATCCTCACTCATATTACCCATAAAATTCACCTGCAATAAACGAATAGGAAAGGGAAAAAAAAACAAAGCAAAAAGAAACAAAAAAAATAGAAAAACTGAGTAATCTCGACTCTACCCCGTAAAACGGATTTGAGTTTTGAAAAGCTTTGCATATACATACAAGAAACATAACTCAATCAAAGAAGAAACATAAAACAACATTGATAAAGCTTTAGCAACATAAGGAAATACAATTCCAACATTTATCAAGATCCAAGAACAAATTCTTTTGATATAAACAAGATTCATTATTGAAAATCAACATTCCAAACATCTCATAAATTTTTGAGAATAGAGTCAAAACTCATCATAAAGCATTAGAATATTATTGTGTCCACTTTGATTAAATTGGGAAGGAGAACAGGCTCGGCAGAGCAACGCATTATCCTTTATACTAACTTAACAATAGATTATTGGCCGACAGAGTCTTAAGTGTGCACACCCCCCATGAACTATGCGACTTTTTCACACAGGGAGTTATGGAGTAGACGATACAGTTCAGACTATGGGACTTTTTCACCCAGGGAGTAGAACCAATATAAACACAATATACCACCTAAAAGTTTAGGCGCGTTCATCACCCTTAGGGGTAAGAGCTACCCATAAATGCTTCTTTCCCATCAAGATTAGAATACACTTTAAATTGATTATTATTGTGATCACTCCTTAGTTATTCATTTTAGAAAGAAAGATTTAAACAACTAAACTCAAAAGACATGAAACATGACATGAATAAACAAGGCATGATTAAGAAACAAAAATAAAGTTTCAAACATAAGAAAGATTGAGTAAAACATAACACTTTAGAAACAAAGAAACAAAGTTTAGAAAATTATTTCAATTTGATAAAATATGTCTTAGTTTTTTTTTTTTTTTTCCTTAAAATAATCTAAGTGCTCGTCAATAAAATAATAATAATAATCTAAGCGAATAAAACACTTCTTAGAAGAAAAGAAAAGAGAAATAAGAGTTGAAAACATGTGATAAAATAAGTTGTAAACTAAGCTTAGAAAGTTAGAAGTCGGTTTCTAAACAACTTAGAAATTATATTTTAATTAAACAACTTTTAAGAATTAAATTAAACTAAGTGAAATCATCTTTTGAAAACCAAAGTAGTATTTTAATCAAGTTCGAAACATAATTTTAAACAAACTTTATTTCATTATATATATATAATTTATAAACCTTGAAAATAAATTAGAAATTATAAACTTTATTATAAATGATTTATAAATTAAATTTAATTTTCGAAAATTATTTATTTATTTATTTTATTTTAATTCGTTTTTTATATAAAAACCGAAAATTAATTTTTTAATTTTATTATTTTTAACTCACGAATTTAATTAAAATTAATTAATAAAAATTATATATTTTTTTACTCACGAAAATAATAATAATAATAATAGCAAAATCAAAAAAAATACATACATGTATATTAATTAAAAAAAAATGCCACTCATTGGAAACAAAAGAAGAAAAACCTCATCGTGATTCACAATTGCATACTTCAAAAATTCAACTCTTTAAACATGGATTAACAACATAAAACTTGACATGAATCATCATGGATTTCAAGTACATAAACATGAATTTAGACATATTCATAATCATGAAGAAAAACAAATAAAAACATACTTGAAACACATGATTTTATGGCTAACACAAAATTTTGAGGAGAGGGAAACATGGGCTTCATGAATTGTTTTTCAAAACCAAAAATCTTACGAGGTTTTCTAAAGTGGTAGGCATCGAAAACTTGCCGTGAAAATGCAAGAAAATAGTTAAAACATGCTTAGAATACTCGAACACAAAGTCCTCTTTGAATGAAGCTTCAAAAACCCGCTTGAAAACCTTGATTTCGATGCTTGTTTTCATGCTTGTTTCAATTGATTTTTGTAAGAGATCTTGATTTTGATTTATTTTTTTTGTTTTTTTATTACTGTATTTAGGCAGTAGATTATCTTAGTTTAGATGAGAAAAGGTTATGGTGAAAGCTTGTGAAAATGGTGAGAAATAAGAGAGGAGAAAAGGGTGTAACAAAGGGTGGAAGAAGGTGTAAGGTGAGGGGTTTATATAGAGAGTGAAAGAGAAGAAGTCAAAAGTGGTAAATGGGATGGGGGAAGGCCGGCCAAAGAGGGGAAAACTGAGGATGAGAGGTGAGGTGGATTGTGGGTAAAAAGAGGAGAGAAAGGGGATGTATTTTGAATGCAATAAATGTGATGCATGGAATTTGATTTTTGTGACATGGAAATTGTTTTTGCGGCATGAAAAATTCACAACACTTAAATTAAAATGCATGAACATATATTACATCATCTAAGCAGCAAAATAAGCTATTATAAATACACAAACACACCTAGGAAAAACGCCACTCACACACACACACAGCAACAAAAGCGCAACACACAAAAACAAAGTAAAATTGTGGAAAAAATATTTTTGCTTATAAATAATTTATAAAATTTTATTTTTATAAAACCATATTCTAAAATTATTAAAATTATTTATTAAATAAATTAATCATAAAATTAAATTATTTGAAGCTTTTAAAATTATTTTTAAAGTATGGAAAAATACCGAGTATTACAATTAGAGTGGTGGCAGGATTTGTGGGTGGGTTACGATGGTGGTTGTGGCGGTCGTGGGTATTTGGGTGGTGGTGGTGGTGGTTAGCTGGTGTTATGTGAGTGGTGGTGGTATTTTGGTGGTTAAGTTAGTAAACTACTCCTTTTTGTTAGTAATATTTATTATTATAAGCTAAATCCTTTATTTAAAAAATCTTAATAAAAATTTTACAATAATAATTGAGAAAGTAATAAATTTTATAATTTGAAAATAAATAAATTGTGGGAATTATAGTAATTTCACAATAATAATTGATAAAATGATGAAAGTTAATGATCTTATATAATTTAATTATTAAGAGGTACAATTGTAAATTGATACTAACGTTTTACTGATAGAAATTTAACAAAAGTAAATTTGGTGCATAATCAAAACTTAACAAGGGTACATTGTGCGTTTTTAAAACTATAGGGGTACCTCATGCAATCTAATAAACCTCAGAGGTACACAGTTAAAAAGCCAAATATTTATTTGTTGCATTTATTGTTTTAACAAGGTAATAATTTATATTTAAGTAAAAGAGGTGCATGAATATCAAAGCATGGGGATGTAGCTCAAATGGTAGAGCGCTCGCTTTGCATGCGAGAGGCACAGGGTTCGATCCCCCACATCTCCATTTTTTAATAAATTTAGTCATACAGTGGGAAACTAAAAAATTCCTTCTTTATTGTTACCCCCCCTTCAAAGTTCAAACCCTTGTTTCTTGCTCACTCTTCTTAACAATGGCGTATGACGAAACGACAGAATACGAGCGTCGAAGACAAAGAACATTAAGCGTTGGTGACATGTTGGTTTGTCTCAAAACTCAGTCTCACCTTCCCAACTTACATTTCAGGTCAATTTCTTCTTTTTTTTAAAAAAAAAAATTTAGATTGAATTTTATTCTCTGAAGCTCCATATTCGATTGTCTCTTTCCCCGAGGAACTTGAAGTTTGTTTTGTCTAGCAAATGACTATGCTTTGCATTTTTGTGCAATTGTGTTTGAATCTCTAAATCACTCAATTCTTAATTTACCAACATTTATTTGGTTTCTGAAGTAGCCCTCAACTAGTATAAACATAACAGAATTATCTATTTATCTCACTCATTGTTTATGTAAATAATAGCATAGTACTCATAAAGTCACAAGAGTGACCATTTTTACATAGATAATGATATGGCCTAAGTTTGAACCCATCCACATGTGAAGTTCTCTTATCGTCCCTATCATAATTCAAGTGTGTGTGGTGCGTCGAGCAATCTGGTTGGTTGTACTGTTTCCTGTTGGATGTAAAGTTCTAGTCCTTGCCTTCTATCATCACCAAGATTATGTGCATGTCTTAACCACTTGGTAATGGAATTCTTGGAAGTTAGATGTTGGTGGTTAACTGATTGTATTAACTGGTTTGATTAGTGAACAGGCTATCGCACACCTCTCAAAAATAACCGAACAACTCTAACTAATATAGCTAGGGAAGTAGGGATCGAATCCTCAGGGAAGCTATTAAATTCTACTAGCTCTAAAAAGCCTAAAGCATGTAAGGGGCTTTGGTGGAAATTTCGGTAAATGGTTTCTAGAACTAAGAAGACTAAGAATTGTAACTAAGGAAATGACGAGAAATTACCGATTAAACTCTATTAATGGAAACCTAGGGCTATCGGTTCACTAAGATCAATCAACAAACTGAATTAACGCTCACTAATCAATTCATTGGCATTCATTGAACTAGGGCTCACTAATTCTCTTGAACTTAGACTCCCTCAAAACTCCTTTACCGGCTCTCGCTCGCATAAATTCGTTTTTGCCTATTATTCAGTGGTCTAATTGTGGTAATCTTACCTCTCGGCCTCGATTTCAACAATAACCTAACTTACAACTAAATCTGGCCACAATTTAATTACAATCACTAGAAATCAATAATAGGAATTCAATTAGAAGCCAAGAACTAATTAGAAAACATAAATTAGATTCAAATAAATCATGATCATAGATCCCCTAACCCTAGAGAAAACGACTACTCACTCATAATTAAGGGAACAAAAGCAAAATTGAAATCAAACAACATGATCATGAACAAAGAATTAATTAAAACTAAATTAATTACTAATAAAACTAAATTAAGAACCAAAATAGCAAAACTAATTAATCTAAACTAAAAACTAAGAAATTAAAGAGAATCATGAAACTAAAAGAATTAAAAAGCATAAGGAACGAGATTACAAAAATAAAGATTGGATTGCATTAATTGAAAGCTTGAATTCATGAACAAAGTAATTAATCCTAAAATTCTAGAGAGAAAAAGTAATTTTGGATTCCTAGGTCTAAAAATATGATAAAAACTAGGTAGGTTCGTTCCCCCTTGACATAGAGTATATATAGGATTTGGGATTTAATTAATTAAAACCCACGAAGCAAAACTGCGCGGAAAAACCAATTGGAGCACAAAACCCTTTACCTGCGCCCGCAACCTTCACGGTTTGGGACTTCTGAGTTCTCTGATCTATGTTGCGGGCACATAGATCAAAGAAGCTTTAAAGGCTATGCCCGCATGAACAATGATGAACGACATTTTGAAGATCTTGCTTGAGTTCTTCGCTCGATTCTTCTAATCTCATTTGTGACTTCTCGTGACTTGGCACGCATCCCAAGGCAAGTGCATTTAGACTCGTTTTAGCCTCCAATGACTTCATAACTCTCTATTACGCTCTCGTAACATATAAACAAAACCGAAAATCACGCGTAATAACCAAAAAAGTATAAAATAACCGTAAGAGGTTCTAAAAGTCAACTAAAGATGCTAAAATCGTTCCAAAACATAACTTAACATCGAAATACGATATTTAATCAAAACAAAGCCACAAACTTAACTATTTAGCACAAGAATCAACCGAAAATGAGGGAAAAACACAACATAAAACACGTATATCAAATTCCCCCAAACCGAACCTTTGCTCGTCCCGAGCAAAACACAACGAAATTGACTACACCCCATAAAAACAAAATAGGCATCACAACTCAAGAGAACATCCGAAGACACATGGATCAAGGCTAGCCAATCAAGCACCCAATTACCGTCCTTCCTAAATACGGGTCAAACAAAACCAACCAAGCAAGTTTAATGAACCGATGACTAGAGTAGCTCACGGGTTGTCACTCCACATAATTTATGATGAGCTTATAACAATGAAGCTCTAACCCTCACCTCCCAACCAAATATGGAATGCAATGCAAAATGTGTTTAAATGCAATTTTAAGGACCCGAAACCCGCATCTCACACCTCATGCAAGTGTTTGAGGGTATGCACTCATCCTAAATGCCGACTTGGAATGCAATTAATACTCTACGACCTTGACAAAGGATTCATTTCACAATAACCATAGCATGTGCACGAAGATCAAAAAGGACTTTTATAAGCTTGTAACGTGGCCAGGGTGATGGGTAGGATAAAAATTTGGGATAATGTGGTGGAATGCGGGGTATACGCATATAAAATCAAGGAAAACCGTCAACAACTCCAAAGCAATCGTCAACATTCTCCAACATCCAATTCAACCAAATCAAACCAAACTTTTCTTTATTTTTCACATCAACACCATAAATCTCATAATTCAATCATCAACCACTACTTCACAAACTTTAAACTTCTATTTTTTTATTTCATCTTTATTATGCTTTCATAAATTTTTTTTTTCTTCACTTTATTTTTCATGCATAATAAAACATAGTTTCACAACTCTTAATGATTTGTTTTTGCTTAGAATTCAATAAACAATAAACATAATCATCACACATACATAACTAGGCCATGAATAAAATATGACTTTTTAATTAACTACAACAGCCTAGACATTGGTATGCAGAGCCTTATATGTGAAACTTTATAATTTAACTTTCATCAATAACATTTCCACTATTTCACCATTAATCCTCCATAACACCCTTCAAAACTTTATTTTAACAACACCACAACTACTTCAACTCCCCCAAACCAAGTTTGGGCATATAATGCATTATGTAATAGGGCTAATAGGCTTGTAATGTGGCTAAAATACAAATGAAAGGGATAAAAGCTCAAAACATGGGATCAAGGGAAAATTTAAATGTGGGAAATGAAATTCTGAAGCTCAAAAGAAGAAATGAGAGCCTTTTATCATGCGCAACATACACAAAATCCACAATTAAAGCTACTAGAATCCAAAGTCAAACCCAAGATCATAATTGCACCAGGAACTAAGCACACATGAAAAGAAAATATGAATGAATTTATATTCAAATGTGGCTCAAATCCTCCCGTTAACACAGTTCAAGTCCAAGACCCAAGCACGGTTGAGAAGAGTTGACCAAAAAAAGGAAATCAAGCAATCAAATTCAAGTCATAGCCAACAACTCACACATGTGGATCCATCCGCAGTCAAGAGTTATAAAGTTTTCAAAATAAGCATAGGGGTCCAGAAGTAGTCAATTCCAACAATAGAACTCAACCGGGACACGAATAATCCATTAAGCCAATTCTCTCTAAAATTAAACCTAAGAAAACAGTACAATCTTTTTGGTCACATGTAAACTCCCATTCCTAATGAATGGTACAAACCATGCAACAGTCCTAAGAAAGCAATAAAACTAAACTGAGAAAGCAGTCAAAACTAACTAAGCACACAAAAAGAAAACAAAAGAGAAGTTGGAACGATCTAACCAAGCCGGTATCAATTCCTAACAGGATTCCAACTAAGTACTGAATCAATTATACATCCCGCTCGAATTAAATCCTGAAAAGGAAAAGAAACAAACCAAACTCCAAAGAAAAAAGGTAAAAAAAAATAAGAGGAAAAAGAAAAAGGAAACAAGGCAAAAATGAAAGAAAAAAAGAAAAAAAAAACTAAGCAAAAAGTACAAAAATACATAAATCCTCCCCCCAAACCAAATTTTTGTCCCGTCCCAAGACAAATGACGGTGCAAAGCAGAGGAAGGAGGCGAAGCCGAGCTCTACTAACCGGGTCCCCAGTACCTAGGATAGTACTGGTCATAGAACAGCTGATAGGGGTAAGAGGTGGGCTCAGTGCTAGGGTCGTATGTAGGCGGCCAGTTAGGATGGTTCGGGAATCCCTGAACCGTCCCCGCTGCAACATTGCTCGTATGCTCCCTCCACTGGACTCTCTGTAGCAAATCAACATCAGAGCGGAGTCCTCGAAGTGAATGATCTATCCTGTCGAACCGCAGCTGGTTATAGAGATGCATATCATCAAATCAGTTCATCAGGGGGGTCATGTCGAATGTGGAGGAGGAGTGACCAGCATAGCTATGTCGTGGTGGCTCAGGTCGTGGTGAAGCTGGTGGATGCTGGGCCTGGCCGCCTACTTGCTGAATCAGGTTGACCATCTGCACGACCCTCTTCTCTGAATCTGCTCTCTCCTGTAGTGGGATGTCGTCAGGTGGGATCCTCCAAGGGTTCTGGCCGTCTGGGTGCTCCTGGTAGGTGAGGCTAACATAGGCATTAGGCAAGTAGCACCATGAAATTTCCCGAACACACCAAACAAACCTCTCTCTGTGCCCTCTCTGATAATGTCTAAGGAAATTAGCAGCTCTCAGGGCAGTCGTGTCGAGGTAGGGGTTTTCCTCGATCTTGTTTAACTGGTGGATCTGCTCCGTATGACCTAGGGTGTGGGCCAACCATGTAATCATGCCACCGATATAGATAGTACCGGTGCTAGTGATCCCCTCTGCAATTTCAGCAAACCGGCGGGCTAGAAAGAACCCGAAGTTATAATGGAGAGGTTGTCTGGCATATCCCTCTGTCACCATCCATAATAGTCTGATCTCATCAGGGTAAACTTGCCCTAATTCTCCTCTAGAAAATAAGCAGTAAACCACGAACCGCAAGAAATACCGAAGGGTAGGGTGTTGTACCTCTTATGCTTTGGCGGTGGTAGAAGTGAAGGTGGAGCTGCCATCAGTGATTCTCTCCCACCAGGCTCCCTCAAAGTACGGTTCCCACTCATGCTCAGCTGTAGACCAAACTGCATTTTCGGGGTTCCATAGAAACCGCTCATTTAGTTCATCAACATCCATCTCATAGTGCTGCCCGAAGATGGTGAAACTAATGTGTGTCTTTCTTTCAGCACTAGGGGTCTCCTGGGAAACATGGAAGTGGTAACTGGATAGGAACTCCAAGGTGAGCTCTCGGTATGTGTGTGGGACCTGCTAGGTTTTTTCATCAGTGGCGTTGATCCAGTTTCCCCATCCAATCCGGTAAGCCATTTTCGTCACTTGATCGGTGATACCAAGCATGTCACATGTTTCTTTGTGGAAGAACCGTGTGGACCTGATTGTTCTTTTGGAGAGCTTATCAAGTCGTTTCTGTCTGTCCTGACGGTTCTGAGGTGGTGTTCTGGAGGAGGATGGCTGCTTTCCCTTTGAAGCTGAAGAGGATGCCCCGGTTTTTTGAGACTTCTTGGGGCCTCCGCCATGTAGTTTGCCAATTGATTTCCTCATGATCCTACAAGACATATGCAGGAAAGCCAGAGATTAGCATTCCATTAAAGCAAGTCTCGAAACCAAAATCATGTCAATCATGAAAGCATAAAGAATAATAAGATGTGAAAGCATGATCAAAGAAAACAATCAAGGCATTGTAGTCATCATACAATCAAAGCTACAAACAGGATTCTGTAGAAATTTCGGCATGACCCGTTTGTAAATGCAACTAAACCAATGAGAACTACAAAGTTCTAATCAACTAAAACCAAGAGTGCAACCNAAACATTCAAATTTAAGCATTACTTGCATACTATGCCTCCAAAACCAACATGTCCAAGCTCATATTCATAAAAGAGCATCAAGTGCAACACCAAAAACCAACTTACGCCATTATATAAACTCAACCATTGAATAATTAATGCCTTAACACATCCAAACAACTTCAATGAGACTTTAAGAGCAAAGAAGAATGACTAGTTAAGACAAGTAGCAACTACTTAACCATTTTAAAAGCATAAAGTTTAACATGAAAGTTGCTAGTAGAAATTNTAAAAGCATAAAGTTCAACATGAAAGTTGCTAGTAAAAATTCATGAGTAAAGCTATAGTTCTAAGTAAGCAATGAAGTAATCAAAAGCATGATTTTAAGCATTCGAAAGACTTTAAACATGAATTTCACTAGTTAACACTCCTAATTAACAACAACTTCATGAATGATCATCAAAAATTTCATGGAAATCTTACTCAACAATAAAGCACAAAAACTTCCAATTACTTATAATTAACAAC
>PYUH01000961.1:219589-240301 GCA_016808085.1 Suaeda aralocaspica
ACTTATAATTAACAACTCCAAACATGATAATGAAGCATAAAAATAGCTAGTAAACACTCATGAACAACAACAATCAAGTTTAGAGTGACCAATTAAATTCGTAATAAAAATACCCAAAAATTGAATATTCATGAAAACTTCATAAAACTTCATATAAATTGGATAAAAAGGAAATTATACCTTAGTAGATGATAATAGAGCAAGAAATTTGAAGAAAATTGAAGAAGCAACCCACAAATCAAACCCAAATTGAACTCAAATTTCGAACCCTAGGTTATGCAATTCGTGATTTTTTTTTCAAATTTTAACTCCAAGATGTTGTTTAGAGTAGTGAGAGGAGTGTTGTGTTAAAATTTGAAGTGATTTGGAGTAGTATGGAGTGAGTGATGGTGATTTCAAGTTGAAGGTTTTTGGGGTTTTAATGGCGTGAGAGAGGAAGAAGAAGAAGATAGATTGAAAGTTTAGGAAATTAAAAATAATATTGATAATAAAAAGATATAATAATAATAATAATAATAATAATAATAATAATAATAATAATAATAATAATAATAATAATAACAATATAAAGATAATAATAAGGGGGGGGGGGGGCGAAAAATATAACACGGGTAGGATTATAAGGCCACGCGAGGAAAAAGAAAAAAAAACGAACGGAAGCCCACAGGTGTCCCCTGCGCCCGCAGCGAAGAAAACCACTCTAAGGGTTGCGCCCGCAGGTGGAGTCCGTAGAGAAGATGTTAGCCTTCTGTTTTAAAATGCGGGCGCATAGAAGTAGTAGGTGTTTGACTGCTGCGCCCGCATGTACACTCTGCAGGTCATTTTTTCTGTTTTTTTCTTTTTCTCCCTAATTCATGAATTAACTTATAAATTATTATTAATCATCACTTAAGCACGTTTTAACTCTTAAACTCTCCTTAATTACCCCAATTAAACATTAAACACTTAGACCCTTAGCTAGACTTCACAAAATCAAAACAAAAGCTAAGCTAAACTACGGAAACACACAAAAACACGCAAAAACATGCAAAAAGATAAAAGAAGGGATAGAAAGCTCGGGTTGCCTCCCGAGGAGCGCTCTTTTAAGGTCACTAGCTTGACCATGGCTGCATTAGTGATCAAATCGTCTTGGGATCATCGAGTTGGATGACTTCAACCAAACCGATGACATCTCCTTCACAGTATGGCTTCAACCATTGACCGATAACTTTGAATATTTCCCCCTTTTCACTTTTAACTTCAACATATCCAAATTTGCTAACATTTATGATTGTAAAGGGGCCACTCCATCTAGATTTCAGCTTTCCAAGGAATAATCGAAGTCTTGAGTTAAACAATAGAACCTTATCATCGACTTGAAACTCCCTTTTCATGATTCGTTTATCGTGCCATTTTTTCGTCTTTTCTTTATAAATTTTGGCACTATCATATGCTCCTAGCCGAAATTCATCTAATTCATTCAACTGTAGCAATCGTTTTTCACCCGCAAGCTTAGCATCCATGTTTAATTCCTTGATTGCCTAATAAGCTTTGTATTCAAGTTCTACTAGAAGATGGCACGCTTTTCCATAAACTAATCTATATGGGGAAGTGCCAATTGGAATTTTAAACGCTGTTCTATACGCCCATAAAGCATCATGAAGCTTGCTACTCCAATCCTTTCTCGATTTCGCAACCGTCTTCTCTAGAATGGACTTGATTTCTCGGTTTGAAACCTCGACTTGACCACTGGTTTGTGGGTGATATGCCAATCCCGTCCTGTGGTAAACACCGTATTTCTCTAGCAACTTATCCAACCTTTTCTTATGAAAGTGCGTTCCCCCATTACTGATGATAGCTCTAGGGACTCTGAACCTAGGAAAAATAACCTGCTTAAACATTCTTAAGACCGTGTTAGCATCACTATGGGGAGAAGCAACTGCTTCCACCCATTTGGAAACATAATCCACAGCGACCAATATAAAACGATTACCGTTAGAAGAAGGGAATGGACCCATATAATCAATACCCCAAACATCGAAGATTTCAACTTCTAAAATACCTGTTTGAGGCATTTCATGCCTTTTTGAGATATTACCTGTCCGTTGGCACGAATCACAAGACATGACAAAGTCTCTAGCATCCTTGAGTATCGTAGGCCAATAGAAACCGGATTGCAACACCTTAAACATCGTTTTGGCGGGCCCAGCATGTCCTCCATAGGGTGATGAGTGGCAATGGTGCAGAACTCCATAGACATCCCAATCTGGTACACACCTGCGATATAAGCCATCTACACACTCACGAAACAAGTTAAGGTCATCCCAAAAATAACGCCTAACATCATGTAAAAACTTTTTCCGTTGCTGACAAGTAAGATCGGGAGGTAACACTCCTCCAACTACATAATTAGCATAATCAGCAAACCCTGGAGTGTTAGAAATCACAGACAAAAGATGGTCATCAGGAAAAGAGTCATCAATAGGAGTTGAAATCTCCCCATCTTCATATCGAATCCTAGATAGGTGGTCTGCAACCACATTCTTTGCACCTTTCTTGTCACGGATTTCTAGATCGAACTCCTGAAGGAGCAAAATCCACCTAATAAGCCTCGGTTTTGCTTATTTCTTGCCAAGTAAGTACTTTAAAGCTGCATGGTCAGTGTAAATAATAACTTTCGAACCTATAAGATAAGAGCGAAATTTATCGAGAGCATACACTATAGCAAGCAGTTCTTTTACAGTTGTTGCATAGTTAATTAGAGCTGGATCTAAAGTCTTACTAGCATAGTAGATAGCATGCAAAATCTTGTCTTTCCTCTGACCTANCAAATAGCATGAAAAATCTTGTCTTTCCTCTGACCTAACACGGCACCTACAACATAGTCACTAGCATCACACATAATTTCAAAAGGTAATTCCCAATCGGGTGATTGAATGATTGGTGCTGAGATTAGTGCTTGTTTGATCAAATTAAAAGATTCAAGGCATTCATCAGTGAAATTAAACTCGACATCTTTTAATAGCAGTTTTGTTAAGGGTTTAGCAATTTTAAAGAAATCTTTGATGAATCTACGGTAAAACCCTGCTCGACCTAGAAAGCTTCTAACACCTTTTACACTTACTAGTGGAGGTAATTGTTCAATAACTTGGATTTTAGCTTTATCTACTTCAATACCTCTTTCAGAGACTAGATGTCCTAAGACAATTCCTTCCGTCACCATAAAGTGACATTTCTCCCAATTGAGGACCAAATTCACCTGTTCACATCTTTTAAGCACTTTAGTTAGGTTAGCCAAACATGAATCAAAATCAGTAAAATAGACACTAAAATCATTTATGAAGACTTCCATGCTAGACTCTATGAACTCAAAAAAATATAGCCATCATACATCTTTGAAAGGTAGCAGGAGCATTACATAGACCAAAAGGCATTCTACGGTAAGCAAAAGTGCCATAGGGGCATGTAAATGTAGTTTTAGATTGATCATCAGGATGGATAGGTATTTGGAAGAACCCAGAATAACCATCTAGATAGCAAAAATATTTATTAGTTGCTAGCCTTTCTAACATTTGATCAATAAAAGGTAGAGGGAAATGATCCTTTTTGGTGGCAACATTTAATTTCCGATAATCAATGCACATTCGCCAACCTGTAACAACCCTAGTGGGGATAAGTTCATTTTTATCATTTCGCACAACAGTTGTTTCCCCCTCTTAGGAACTACCTGCACTGGACTTACCCATTGAGAATCTGGCACAGCATAAATGATACCTGCATCAAGAAGTTTGAGAACCTCTTTCTTCACCACTTCCTGCATGTTAGGGTTAAGTCTCCTTTGTCCCTGTATACAAGGCTTATGGCCATCTTCTAGATGAATTCTATGCATGCAAAAATCAGGACTTATTCCAGTTAGATCATCAAGTGTATAACCAATAGCCTTTTTGTGAGTTTTAAGCACAGCAAGCAACTTTTCAAGTTGACTATCGGTAAGTTTAGAGCTAACTATGACTGGATACAACTCGGCATCATCTAGAAAAGCATATTTCAAATTAGGGGGAAGGGGTTTCATTTCGGGCTGTGTTACCTCTTTGATGGCATATGATTGTTGAGGCAATGATTGATACCTTTGGCTCTCCTCTAAAGTCATCTTCTCATTGTTCAATTCATGGCCTATAGCATCAATTTCCAAATCTCCTTCACCTGCATTAGCATCCAAACACAAAATGGCCTCTAGGGGATCCTTTGTAAGGGATCGAGGCATGTCATCCAAAATAATTTCACCAATAATATCGATCCTATAACATGACTACTCTATCATGGGGTTTTTTACTGCATTATTAAGATTGAATGTCCCTTTGTCATCCCCTACAGAAAGAGTTAGACTTCCATTTTTAACATCAATGACGGCACCTGCAGTATGTAGGAAAGGTCTACCTAGAATGATGGGGATATGAGCATCCTCATCAATATCAAGGACAACAAAGTCAACAGGAATAAAAAAAATTCCTACTCTAATAGGTACATCTTCTAAGACACCCTTAGGGTATTTTACAGTTTTATCCGCCATCTGCAAAGTAACATTAGTAAATTTAAGTTCTCCCATGTCAAGCTTCTTACAAATTGATAAGGGCATCACACTTACACTAGCTCCTAAATCACATAGAGCCTTATTAATAAATAAAGGACCTATATTACATGGAATTGAAAAACTGCCTGGATCCTTCAACTTAGGAGGAGATTTATTTTGAAGGATCGCACTGCACTCCTCGGTGAGTGCAACTGTCTCTGTTACATTCAACTCACGTTTCCGGCTCAAAATATCTTTCAAAAATTTAGTGTAAGTAGGCACTTGAGTAATTAAATCGGTGAAAGGCACAGTAACTTGCAAATTTTTAACTATGTCAAGGAATTTACGAAAGTGATTATCATTCTTACTCCTGGTTACCCTGTTCGGAAAGGGTAACGACACCTTTGAGGGAGGAATCGTATCGGTAACTGAATCCGCTGCTAGAGCTTGCTTCTTTGATGCTTCCTTCTCCTTTTTTGCAGTTGCTTCCTCAAGGTCTTCAATAACAACCGAACTAGTCTTCTGTGTTCCATCTACAGCCCTGTTAGCATCATCATCAGGCATTCTAAGACCTTCATAGTAAGTACCGCTCCTTGTTGCAATGGAATTGCAATGATCACGAGGTGGATTGCTTGATGAAGCATTTGATGGAGCAGGTTGAGGAGGAAGTTGGCCTTGTTGCCTTTGTGCTGATGATTGAGCAATTTGTGCTACTTGAGTCTCTAATTGTCGATTGTGGGCCTGCATAGCTTCCATGGCTTTCTGCATCTGCATCATCATATTCTTCAGTTCTGAAAAGTCATTGCTAGATGGCTGTGGAGGTGCTGGGAGTGGTGCTGGAGGTGGAGGTCTACTGAAACCCGGTGGTTAAGGTGGAGCAAACCGTTGAACCTGCTGTTGTTGCTGTGATACAAAATGTGGCTGCTGCTGCGGATTTTGAACATTGCTAGTATTCTTGTAGGAGAAGTATGGATGATCTTTCCAACCAGGACTGTAGGTGTTGGAAAATGGGTTATTCTTGTAAGCTTGAAATGCACATACCTGCTCCATAGAACTATGACATGCTTGCATACTATGCCCAAAAGAACCACACAAATCACAAAAGACATCTGTAGCTCCCGAATGTGCAGCCATTGCAGCTACTGTCATTGGATTGGAGGATGGTGTGTTGATTTTGTCTAGCTTCTCATGAATTGCATTGATTTGTGAAGCCAAACTCTCATATTTGTCATCTATCACATGTTTTCCTCCTCTCTTAGCATGTCCTCTAGGATTACCAAATTGAGAATTATGAATAACAATCTCCTCAATTAAATCATAAGCAGTATTGACTTCTTGGTTCATAAATCAACCACTAGCAGCAGAATCAAGCAAAGTTCTACTCTCATTACCCAAACCATTATAGAATGATTGCACTGAAAACCATTTCTCAAGTCCATGATGAGGGCACATTCTCAATAAATCCTTAAATCTCTCCCATGCATCATAAAGAGTTTCATTTGTTTCTTGGTTAAAATTCTTAATTTGACTCCTAAGTTGTGCAGTTCTCTCCGGAGGATAGTACATCCTTTGAAAAGCAAGAGCCAAGTCATCCTAACTATTAATAGTATCCATGTTTAGACCATTCAACCAAGATCGAGCTTTCTCCTTTAATGAAAACGGAAACATCGTACGTCGTATGTAATCTTGAGATACACCAGCTTGCTTGATTGTATTGCAGTACTGAATGAAGTTATTCAGATGTAAGTTCGGATCTTCTTTCATTGTGCCTGCAAACTGATTCCTTTCAACCATGTTCACCAAAGCTGGCTTCAATTCGAAATTCAGGGCCTCTATATCAGGAACTCGGTATCCACCTCNAATCCACCTCCCACTGTTGCAGAACTCGGTTGAGAATAGTCTTTTAAGGACCTTGTTTGTGGTGGTGGCGGCGACGGTGCATCATCTCGTGGTGGGTTATTCTCGTTGAACTGGGATCCTGACATCTCTTCTTCATTATCTGAACTATCGGAAATGTTCAACTCAGCAAATAATTGTGTCAAATCAACCAGTGTTCGTTCAGAAAGAATGCTTCTTCGTGATCTCCACTTCCTTCTACGACTCTTCTTATGCAATGATCTTTCCGGTTCAGGGTCAATCCAAACCGGCATACAACCTAATACATGCACACAATCGAAACTCGAAACCGAAATGAGAACTACCTCAAAGAACGTGAAGGTTCCTTGAGGTGAGAAAATAAATCAGCAAATAAAGATATAAGAAAACTTTAAACCTGACTAATAGAATTAAAAATTGCCTCCCCGGCAACGGCGCCAAAATTTGAACAGGCTATCGTACACCTCTAAAAAAAACCGAACAACTCTAACTAATATAGCTAGGGAAGTAGGGATCGAATCCTCAGGGAAGCTATTAAATTCTACTAGTTCTAAAAAGCCTAAAGCGTGTAAGGGGCCTTGGTGGAAATTTCGGTAAATGGTTTCTAAAACTAAGAAGACTAAGAATTGAAACTAAGGAAATGACGGGAAAATAACGATTAAACTCTATTAATGGAAACCTAGGGCTATCGGTTCACTATGATCAATCAACAAACTCAATTAACGCTCACTAAACAATTCATTGGCATTCATTGAACTAGGGCTCACTAATTCTCTCGAACTTAGACTCCCTCAAAACTCCTTTACCGGCTCTCGCTCGCATAAATTCGTTTTTGCCTATTATTCAGTGGTCTAATTGTGGTAATCTTACCTCTCGGCCTCGATTTCAACAATAACCTAACTTACAACTAAATCTGGCCACAATTTAATTGCAATCACTAGAAATCAATAATAGGAATTCAATTAGAAGCCAAGAACTAATTAGAAAACATAAATTAAATTCAAATCATGATCATAGATCCCCTAAACCTAGAGAAAACGACTACTCACTCATAATTAAGGGAACAAAAGCAAAATTGAAATCAAACAACATGATCATGAACAAGGAATTAATTAAAACTAAATTAATTACTAATAAAACTAAATTAAGAACCAAATTAGCAAAACTAATTAATCTAAACTAAAAACTAAGAAATTAAAGAGAATCATGAAACTAAAAGAATTAAAAAGCATAAGGAAAGAGATTACCAAAATAAAGATTGGATTACATTGATTGAAAGTTTGAATTCATGAACAAAGTAATTAATCCTAAAATTCTAGAGAGAAAAAGTAATTTTGGATTCCTAGGTCTAAAAATATGATAAAAACTAGGTAGGTTCGTGCCCCCTTTACATAGAGTATATATAGGATTTGGGTTTTTAATTAATTAAAACCCACGAAGCAAAACCGCGCGGAAAAATCAATCGGAGCACAAAACCCTTCACCTGCGCCCACGGGGAACAAAAACGGATCCTTCCCTGCATCCGCAACCTTCACGGTTTGGGACTTCTGAGTTCTCTGATCTATGTTGCAGGCACATAGATCAAAGAAGCTTTAAAGGCTACGCCCGCATGAACAATGATGAACGACATTTTGAAGATCTTGCTTGAGTTCTTCGCTCGATTCTTCTAATCTCATTTGTGACTTCTCGTGACTTGGCACGCATCCCGAGGCAAGTGCATTTAGACTCGTTTTAGCCTCCAATGACTTCATAACTCTCTATTACGCTCTCGTAACATATAAACAAAACCGAAAATCACGCGTAATAACCAAAAAAGTATAAAATAACCGTAAAAGGTTCTAAAAGTCAACTAAAATGCTAAAATCGTTCCAAAACATAACTTAACAGCGAAAAACAATATTTAATCAAAACAAAGCCACAAACTTAACTATTTAGCACAAGAATCAACCGAAAATGAGGGAAAAACACAACATAAAACACGTATATCAATTAGTTGTTCACCTGGCTGGTGTGACTATCGGATTGTATTAGTCCATTAGATATTATTGTAAGCGTTTCATTTTTTTTTTTGGTGGCTAAAAGCTGCTACAAAAGCTCCTGTTATGAGCCTTTGGAGCCTAAAAAATATTTACCAAAGACTAGAACCTAAAAAATGCCTCAATAATTTAAAAGCTCTCCTAAAAGATATATCCCAGACACCCTCAATAGTCAATATCATTTGAAACCTTGACTATATACTCAAGAAAAGTAAGAAGTAAACCTTTAAATTTTGTCTTATGATGATGTATTCATGCTCATTTTGTGCCCAGGTTTATTTCCGCACCCAAATTCACGTAATATACTATACATACATAGTTCAAGGTTACCTCAAATGTATTCTCCTTGTTTTGTGTTTTTTCTCCTCAACTAACAGGGTGTGTGACTATTATTTCATTAGAAATTGGCTTCCCTTCTAGAAAAGAGAAGCGTAAGAAGTTTGAAAAGAAACCAATACAAGAAGCTCGGATTTCCTTTCAATCTCAAGGAATTTCTCCTCATTTTAGTGGATTACTTGAGGACTATAATGAATCACTAAGGCCGTCCGAATCTGATAACAAAACCCTAGTTTCATTTGCATGGCCACTTTAAATGAAAGATGTCTACAAGAGGGCTGGTTCATATCGGACCCTTGTTGATAAAGTTGCTTGCTTTAAAATTGTGGAAACTCCAATTGACCATGTTGGACACGTTAAGGTTAAGAGGAAGAAATCTGAGGATTGTATTGATTTCAACTCATTTCCTCTAACTTGTTCTTAATATGGTGTACTTGAGTACAACTTGATACATTTCCTCTCAAACCTTCAATTCCTCACCTTTCTTCTTCTTCTTCTTCATTTTATTATTATTATTATTATTATTATTATTATTATTATTATTATTATTATTATTATCATTATTTTATTATTATTATTATTGTTGTTATTCTTTTTTCTGGGATAGTCTAGATCCTTGCTTTAACTATATTCCATTTTCATACATATAAAAAAAATCATGGATCATTGGATCTAGAAACCCACTATTTATTTTATGTGAATCTAGAAACCTCTTATGTATTCATCTGATAGTGAGATATTTAATGGAGGATATCACATGGCGTTTCTGTAAATATATGCAAAAATAAAGGTTATATTGTTAGTGTATATGTTATGTATTTGTAGTAGTTCTTTGCATATATTTACAGAAATGTCATGTAATATCCTCCCTTAAACATCTCACTGTGAGATGTGGAGAATCCCTCTTATTATATTAACCAAAACTTCAAGTCAATATGTAAACTGTTAATCAAGGAATCACTAAAACTTTTAAGTATGAATTGCATTGTGAAAAAATAGGAGGAATTTTGGATTGATATTCGAAGAGGCAATAGCTTTACAACCACTATTCTCATAAAATGCTCCTTGTATGGAGAAAAAAAAAAAAAAAGCAAGCACATATACCCCAAATGACAAAGACAACAAGTTCCATGGACTTGGTATAAGCTATATGGCCATCAGAGGCTCAGAGCTAATAGTCTTGGTTATATCATTTAAAATAAGATACACCCTAACTTGTCGATTTAGTTCTATGAGTTTTGTTTATTGGGTGAGAATTTGTTTTATGTACTCGATACAATTCCTAAATTCAAATTACCATAAACACAAGTAGATACAACTTCGAAAATGAGATAACAGATCAATAACATGTGCCAAGCATACAGAATACACCATCTCTACAAAAATCAATGGAATGATATACTACTTTGTGCATCTTTGTATCAGCTAAATATACAGGAATAATCAGGACGCTATGATACAATCATATTGTATTAATGTAAGCTCATACCCAAAATAAAGGCTTTACATGGTAAGTAGCAGGTGGTAGCACGCAGTTAAGCCACGGTTTACAGGAGTTGCCACAGCACTCAAGGACACTTCTCTAAAAGTTGCCACAGAGCTCAATGCACAATCCATTAAGCTGAGAATCGGTGATATTTGACAAATTATAAGTTCGAGACTTTCCGTTAGTTGTACATGTCAAGTTCATCCTTTGATTGTCGATTTGGGTTTGCTGCAAAAAGAAACAAAGTTCATCAAGTGTCATCACGTTCCCGTTCATCTTTTAATTATTTCTCATGTGACTAGTTTAAACTTCAAACTAAAGGAAGACCAAGACTTATGAGGACAACGCAAGAGATATAATCCAACATCCTAAATAATTAAGGCAATTCTTCATGAAATTTCATCAACTTAAGCATTCATCATGACTCTTTGCAGTCACAACGCTTTTTTCTTTATAAACAAAATAAATCCAATAGACCCCCGAAGTTATTTTAGTTCCACCACATCACGTTCAAGCTCTTATTAAGAAGATACTAAGTGCTCATTTGGTTGTCCTCAATTCCCACATGAATTGAGGACAACCATGATTTGTTAATAGGGGGAGTTGTTTGGTTGCCTTCAATTCCTCAAAATAATGTAGGAATTTCTTAATCCATAGGAATTTCAAATACCCATAAAAAGGAGGAATTAAAAAAACCCAACCAACCCTAGGTAATTATAGAATCCCGCATACAATTACAAACAAAATACATTATTATCCCTTTAAATTTTCCCTTTGACATGGGAATTGCATAAAGTTTACCAAACAAAACATAATAATAAAAAACCTAGGATTTCACAATTCTTATACGGCAACCAAAAAAGTTATGATCAATTCCCACGATTTGTATAGAAGTATTAAATTCTTGTGTTTTTAAATGTATGTAAAAATTCAAAACCCATGGCAACCAAACGAGAATCGGGATCTTCAATTGGTTTTTTGGCGACTAATCGGTATTAAGTAAATTGAGGTTTTCTTAACGCAGTACACTTTCGATTAAACTAATATCATCGTACCTTATACAGGATCTTCAATTGGATCATTTGGCCACTAATCGGGATGATAGATTAATGTATTCCCCCAATACCAACACCCCCCCCCCCCCCCCCCCTCTTTTTAAAATAAAAAAGTAAAAATATTAAGTCTCCTGTTTTACTAATTCTTGCATCAAGTATTGTCTGCTACTACCTACTGCAACTCACCTTTCTGGAAGAGTTTACTCCTTGGCAATCAACATTTGTGTACTAAGGTATCATTACTTATTAACTATTGCCACTCCCCAGCTAATCAAGATTTGACAGTAGAGCTATTAGTCATAGTTTGATAGTAGTGTCCATTTCATGCACTAAAATGAGTAAGATATAATGGGAAGAAGAGGCATGTCTACAGATCTGTTATTATTTACCAAACTCAACTAATGGGTTTTGAAATCCTTTTTCTTGCTTGAATAACAAGTGAGAAAATTGAGATTTTCCTCTACTTTTTTGTTCCTCACCTTTTCTTAATCATTTCTTTTTTATGTTTGGCTATTGAACTATGCTAACCAAGGTATTATCCTATGTTTTGGGATGGATTAGCTGTTCCATAGATATTTGCCCACTCAAAAAGTTAAAGTCCCCCCTAGTAGAGAGCCAGTTACTAACTTTACTATTTATGTAAAAGCTATATTTTTAAAACCATCTTCAATCTTGATAAAATTATCCAAGCGCAGCTCGCATCTTTTGAAGTTTGGTATGCCCACCAGCTGTGATCAAGTTTTAACCAGTTATACATATTTTGTTAATTACACGCAGCTATATTCCAAACTAAGGAGTTCCTTATCCCAAGTCCCCTCTGTACTTGTACTTTTGTCAGACTTGCCTGCCAAAGCAAAGCTCCAAAAAATATTATTAACTTGCTTAATGACAGATTGAGGAATCACAAGGAGTAAAGCACAAGCCATTTGTATGTTCATTAAGATGACAATTAAATTTGAGTTTATCAGTTGACTTCTTGCAGCAAAAAATAGGTTCCTTTAGCCCCATACCTTGGTTTAGTAATCATTTTCCGAAAGTATCTCTACACCAAATAACTAGACTTTCTATCACTTTCCAGCCACCTTGAGCAGTGACAAACAATGCACCACAAAGCTGCAGCAACTAGCTTGCCTTTAAGCATGCACAGAATAGCAAGGAAGCACGTTGTCACCTGTGGATATGTTCCCTAGTGCTATCAGCAGCAAGTCCCATATGGCATAGCTCCCATGTCTGTATGGGCTTATTCTAACGCGTATTTAATGGACGGTTGGTGCATGTCCATATCATTTAGTGATGCATTCCGAGTTTTCAAGCTTGTTGCACATATGGGGAAATTGCCTGGTCCTGGCTTCCGGGGATTCATGAGATGTATGGCAGTCCCATGACAAATGATATCTCAGAGCAAGGCTCATAAATGTTTGTGGGGTTAAGGCATGATAAGACTATCTACCAGTTGTGGCGCAGCCAGGGAGAAGTGCCATGACCCTTTCTAATGCAGGTATAAAGGGCATCAAGAACCCAGTGCTTGGATGGGGCACTAAACATTGATGGTGCACTAACCATGAGGACACACGAGGACCATGTGCAATAAACAGCGTTTAGATAAAAAGCAGGCTCGATGGGGAAGAATCCATCGACAAGGACTGTAGGGCATGCTCATGACCGCTAGGGGAAAAACATAAGAGACCTTGTTTTGGGTGTATGTTAAGCAATCTAGGCGCGCAAAATGTGAAGCAACAAGCAACAGTCAAGAGAAGGAATGGCACTATGGTCCTAAGGAGGATTTTGGGTGGGAGGGGGTGATGGGGGAGCTTGTCACGTGCTGATATGTTCCATGGTGTTAGCAGCAACAAGCCCCATATAGAGCAGCTCCCATGCTTGTGTGGACTCTTTGGTCTAACACATACACATTGGTGCAAGTTGGTATCAATACTAGCTCCAGGGGATTCAAGCGTTGCATGGGTGCTTTGCACTTGACCCATGACAATCTACTCAACACCCAGGGAGTTTTCTCTTTGGCCCCGGCATAGAGTGTCCCTCCTCATATGTGCTTGTGTGAAGGCAATTTCTGATTTATGGAACCCACAAATAGTGTCCACTCCACCTACATAGAGTGCCAGCTTCACAACAAACTCATTACACACATTTCTTTTCTTCTTAGGATAGGTTTGGGACTAGGATTAGATCAATAGAGGACTAATTTTCTCTTAAAGTTGGCTTTGAATGTTGAATTTCATCATCAATTTCGGTGCATTGTTCACACACACCATTTCAATTCAAGGTATTATTCTCTAATTTCACTTACTACTTTGTTCACTAACTAATGCTACTGCTTTGTTCAACCTCAACCTTGCAACAACTTTATTTAGCCACAGTTTGACCATGCTCTTTAATGCTTTTACGTTAGTTTATTTGCACTTCTTATCTTCAATCATGCTGCTATAGTGGAGTTTAGGATTATGGAGAAATTCTTGAACCTAGTTTGAGTTTTTTCATGAATATTGTGGGAATTTGATGTAAAATATTTGTTATATTTTTATGTCATGGAGCTCAGGATAGTGCTTGGCCAAGCTTCTCAAGGAGATTTTAAGATCCAAAAGCTAAAAGTTAACCAAACACCGAACAGTTATGTAATAACTTCTATCTCATAAGATGCCCAAAACAGTTTTTAAATGCTTAAGGAACATAAGTTGTGAAGGCGTCTAATTAAATTTCACAAATTCTCCTATTGATAAGAATTGTCAATGTGTACTCATTGATAGAAATTTCAAGCTCATTGGAAATACCCAAATAGTTAGATTACACCATGAGATTGGGTAGTTTGGCTAGGAGTCAACTATTGGTAGCTCTTTGTCCTTAAAATGTTGTTAATGAGACTTACTTATCCATCAGAGAAGGGTTAATAAAAAAGTTGATAAGAAACTTAAGTACATCTTAGAGGGAATTAGGGTGGTTTAATTGAGTGATTCCCAGTAGTATTTAAAATTGGTTCCCGATTAGTGATTGTAAATTCTAGGCTTAGCAATTAATTGAGTATCCATATCCCTAGTTTCCCCTTATCTAGCTTTTGTATATTTGTCATTTAGCAATTGATTGGTTGGTGATTGTACATTATTTTCGGTTACTTAAGCTAACGACTATGTATCTCATTTAAAAATGTGACCATCAACAAGCGACTTAGCTTGGAAACTAATTATGTTCCCCTTATTCCATGTCAACCCCTCACCCTCCAAAACTATATTATATTTAGTGCTAGGTTTGTATTGGATTTTGAATCTCAAAGTGCACGACACACTCCTATTATATACCCATGTAGCCATGTAGGTGATGCTTTTTTATTTTTATCCACTATGGTGAGAATGTGGACTGAATTTGGACCTAATGCAAGGTGGGGATAGGATGGATATACTAGACGACGATAGAAATAGGATTAGCAACCCCTGCTTAGCCCCATTGAAATCCCTAATTAGATTACACTAGGTAAAATAGATGAAAACTAAACAAGGTTTTTTAAAATTAGAAAATTCAATCACAAAGAGTTTTTACAAGCCAAAATTTTCCAAAACTACCTATTAAATATCGTTTTTTGAAAACAACTACCTATTAAAAGTTTTATTTTACAAAACTACCTATTAAAATGCGTTCGACTTGGTACCACTACCTCTTGACGGAATTTGCTCTATTTTCAGGCGTTTGGACCCACATCTAACCGTTTCCCTCCTTTTTTTTCTAACTATTCACGATTTCCTCCCTTGTTTTTTCTTCAACCTCCTATATATAACGGTAATGTAAATTATTTTTTGTAACCTAAAATTGATGTCTAATTTTATTATTTCTCGGTCAAAGCTCACAATTGTTTGTTCACCATTACTAAGGTCCTTGAAGTTCAAGCATCATGAAGTTGTTAGTGACACGTAAAAATTCTTTCCTCACCCTGATTTCTGAAAAGCCCCAATTTCAAGGGTTTCTAATTTCTTTGTTTTGCAAATTTGTCATTTGATTTGGGAAAATTATTCAGGTTTCTTTCTTTAAACCCTAATTTTTTGCTTCTTTTTGTTAAGGTTTTCATTTTCTTCCTTTCACTCTACCCATCCTATCTCCACTCACTGCAATTGCGAGGAGGCAGTTGTGGACTTCCCAAAATCTAGGAAGACAATTCAATTCTTGCAACTCGTGGACTTCACAAATTACTGATTATATTTTGGAATGACGCAAACAAGACAAATTTTTTGTCAAATTTATGAGTAAAATTGAAGGTGAAAAAAAAGAGACTAATTAATTTAGTGAAGTGAGAGAGTCATACCAGTGGTTGAGATTGATCATCAAAGGAAAGAAGAGAATGAGAGCAAACAAAGAACAGAGAAAAAAAATGAAATCATAAGTGACGAAGAGGAGAGATATGTTAATTAAAGGGTTAGTTGACAGGATTTATTACAAGGGCATAATTGTAATTTTGCATTGACAAAAAAAAGGAGGGAAACGGTTAAATGTGGGCCTAAACGCCTGAAAATAGAATAAAATCCGTCAAGAGGTAGTGCTGCCAAGTCGGTAGCATTTTAATAGGTAGTTTTGTAAAATCAAACTTTTAATAGGTAGTTGTTTTCAAAAAACAACATTTAATAGGTATTTCTGAAAAATTTTGGCTTTTTACAACACCAAAGGATAATTACAACAACCTAAAACATTTATTTAGAAATAAGAACCCTTTTAAGTGGTTATGCTTGTGCCAACATCAGATTGCCTAGCAAAGGAAATTGAAGTGCATATTGATATATTAAGAGGTGAAGCACCACAGTTTTATCCCCACTTGTCCAATTATGGAGTGCTTTTAAATCAATAAAATGCCCATTCTAGGTGTTTGTTATCTTATGCAGACTTGTTGAATGACATCTAATCTGTTAACTTTTGATGTGTTCATTTCTAGCTCTACAACAAAAATCTACAACTTTAACCTTCCATTTCAAGATCACAAACTTCCTCTTTAACAGAATAACGACTATAGGGGAAAAATGGAATTAAAGGTTGCCTTTTAACATGGGATTTTGTTAGTCTTCTAATGTTGAATTGTATTATGGCATTTAACTTTCGAAGCAGTCACTTCAATTTCTATAACAAGTCAACAATTACTTACAAATTTAACCTTTCATTTCTAGATGGTAAAACTTCCTCTTTAACAGAAGAAAAACAACTAGAAGGGAAAAAAGGTTGCCTCTTAACATGAGAATAGTTTGGTAAGGCAACGATCATAGTTGAGATTATATTGAAATAACTCAAAATTCATTACAGCTTGGGATTATCTTGGTTAATTTTTCCTAAATCAAATTGTGTTGTTTTCTCCAAGAAAAGCAGCAATGTATGATGATTGTAGAGTGATGACTACAATTAAGGATCACATATGCGCATACATTGGTACATATAGAGCATAATAGCAATTTTTTTATAGATTTGTCAAAGTAACAAGAAAAAAAAGGAAAGGGAGCGGCTAGATCGCGTTAAGAAAAACGATAAGTAACATACCGAACAAGATCTAGGCTCTGTATTGCAGCTCCATTTTGATGTAGGTATGCAACTCAAATAATGACACCAAGAACAATGATCATTCCCATCCATCCCTCTGAATAGCATAATCAATGCAACTACAAATCTACAAAAACCAATATAACATAAACTCAAATTTAAGCAGCAAATTCAATTATAAACAAACACAACAGAAAAACTAGGAAAAAATTTATTACAAACTCTTAACATTGAAAAAATCCAAACACAATTTAAAATAACCAAAATGTTTGTAGGGTGCTTACCCAATAATCACAATAAGAAGCGAAATGATCCACAAGATACATTGATATATCTTGTATTTCCTCCTTCTTGAATCTGCTAAATAGCCAGGTGGCATATAGTTCTGGCTTACCCATCCAAATTGAGGCCGGATAAGGAACACAAAGCCAAGGAAAAAACCAGCAGTAAATCCTCCAATATGGGCAAAGTTGTCAACATGTGGAAGAATTCCAACACCCAGGTTAACCGCCACGATAAGAACTAGCATCAGCAGTGATGCAACCTAAAGAGGCAGAGAAATGTTATAGCTTGCAGGATTGTATGACAGAAGTATCACAGAACAGCATGGCATGCCAATTGCCAAGTGCCAAGTTAAATAATGAATAACTATTAGGTCGAACCTTGTTACTATAGATTGTCCAGTTAATGATCAACTCAGAGAGCATTGCACCTAATAATCCAAAAACAGCACCTGAGGCGCCCACAGATATGTTTGATCGCACAAAAAGACCAGACATTACACTTCCACCAAGTCCGGCCATGACATACAGCAAACCAACCTTTACTGTTACAGGATGAAAGAACAGAATTAAGCACATAGTGAGAGTATCACATTCATTATAGAAACTACAAAAGATTAAAAAAATATTTACTGCATTTTACAAATATGACAGTAATGGCTTTATTAAATTCACTTGAAATCATGAGTTAGAAGAGAAAGTCTGCTGTAAGAGCTTTGCTAGCTATAATGCATAAAAGTGACATCCACATTTAACAATCCATTTAACAATCTATCTGAATTATGATTGTGCAAATACAGTAGTTTCATTACAGCCCTTACATCACATCGGTTTTTGAAAGACGATAAAATAAAAGCGGAAAATGAAACATACCAAAACCAAATTCTCGCTCCATTCGGATCCCAATAACTAGTAAGCCTAGCATATTGGCCAGCAAATGGAAAACTCCAGCATGTAGCCAAATACAACTGATGAGACGCCATCCCTGATTTTTATGTACAATCTTTTCCATAACTAAAGCCCCCATCTTATCAAGCCTAAAGAACAAAATAATAAAGAAAAAAACCAATTAATGCAAAGTCCCAAACAAAATCCCATGTTAAGTCACAAGCTAAATGACTTGCAAATAACACAATACAAATCAAGTGCAACATTGAAAAGAAACAATAACCAGGTTTAATAATTTTATTTCATTCTATTCAATTCAAAATTTACCAACTATGATTTATTTGCAATTAATCAATCCTGAATTTAGTATTTACTCGGACACAGGTGTGCAGTTGTGCAAGTGCCAGACTCAGCCACTTTTTAGAAGAGGGAAAAGGTCAAGTTATCAGTTAAAAATGGAGTATTTGAGTTTCTTGTGGCGTCGTGTTGTTAAATCAAAAGCTAAATAACTTGCCAACAAACACAATGGAAAACTATTGCCATTATTAAAGTGGAGCAATAAGCTTAATAATATCACTCCATTTCGTTTCAAAATCATCAACTAATTTTATTTTATTTTTCTTTTTTGCTGGATTGAGTTACTAAGCAAGTAGATCAACTATGATCACCAATGTCACCCAAACACCAATCAAGTCATCAGTCGAATACATGGAGTCAAGTGTCGAAATCCACCAAAAGTCAAGTTTCTAGTTAAAACTGAAGTAATCTACACTGAATTCTGAGGTAAACAAGAGTGTCAAACCAACGTCAATAAAGTCATCCACAATAAATCAACTATATTCAAAATCGAAGTATGCAACACACGAATTTGGAGGTAAATGAGGGTATCGAAGTAAAACAATAACATATAAATAACAAAAAAGTAAAACCAACAAAGCAAATATGTAATCCAAAACAATCACAACCACCAAAAAAAAAACTACTGCAAATTCGAACAGTGTTACAAACCCGGAAAAAAATCGAAAGGATGAAAAAACAGAAACTTACGTAGTAGCAGAAGGACCAAGTAGAGGATTCTCTTTAAAAGGCTGAAAAGAGAAGCGACCAAAAGAAGGGAGTAAACAAGAGAGTGAATAATGAGGACAATTATTGACATACATAGTTATAACAAATGTAATTGAATTCGCAACAACTATTGTCGGAATTAACCAAGGAAACCATTTCTTAAATTGCTTTGGTGGCAGTTGTAGTTGTTGATGTTGATTATAGTGGTAATTTGGAATTGGGGGTCTCGGAAGTGGCGGTATTTGTTGTTGTTGTGAATTGGAATCGATGTTTAGTGGATGAGTTACATTACTATTATTATTATTATTATTATTATTAGCAATTTCTGTTTCGCTACTTCGTAAAGGGATTTCTTGTGATGAATCTCTTCCACTACGAAACATGATCAATCGATTCACTAATTTTGATCGAATTTGTATTGATTGATTTAAGTTGGTTTATTATTTTTGTACAAGGACAATGGAAGAAGTCAACGATCTTCAAAGGGAAGTTGGTGGTAGTTCATCCATTGCTGCTTTATGCTCTTTTTGGACTTTACAGCTTACTAGTTGATTAAAGAGAAAGGTAGGGGTTGAGGTTGAGGTTGAGGTTGAGGTTGAGGTTGAGGTTGAGGTTGTGGCCTTGTAGGGGAAAAGTGAAAATAATACGGAGTTGGATTTTTTCAACATGTTTATTCAACGTGACAACGTCATACATCGGCTGGTCAAAAACTCGTTGACATAAAGTTTTGTCCAAAGATAATTTCGTGTCTGATTTTATTTTGATTGTCATAAGCATTTGATGAGCATTAAATAGTTTATTAAGATGGTATAAATTAGGAGCAATTATTGGTTAATATTTGTTAGAAATATAACTAAGAAAATATTGGGGGTCTTTTTATTTTACAAGTTTCAAATAATTGTTATATATCCCTAAAAATATTACCGTTACACTACATCAAAAATTACAAAAATGTCACCATATAAACATAATATGTTTCTAACAAATATTAACTTGATATTCCCCATTAATTAATGTTAAATTGTGTGTAATGCACGACGATAATAATAATTATCTTATTATAATTATTATATCTTTAATATAAATAAACAACCTATCAAATATAAATGATAACATTGTCACTTATTAACTTTTTAAAAACTTTTTTTGTGAGTTACTAAAAAAAAAATAAGGCAGAGTTGTGGATTACCACCTTAAATCAATTTTTTTTTTGCAAATCAAAACCTCATGCCAATTTCCAGCATTGTCGACCGGACTTTTGCCTTGACTACGGCAATTGTTATACTATACTCCCATGAGCATATTTTCAAATATATAACTAGTTTATATATGTAGCTTATTCATCTATTTTTTCATGTTATTTCTTCCAATTCATTTTACTTTCAGCAAAATATGCACTAATTAAAAGTGAAAAGGAAATAGATATTGTAAAGATTCACTTATATAAGCATAATATTCAATTTTTTAAAAAAGAAAAAAAAATCGTACTATTTAGAAATTAGTTCAAATATAAAAAAATGACGATAAATAATAATATGATGGTGATGACGACGACGATAATAATAATAATAATAATAATAATAATAATAATAATAATAATAATAATAATAATAATAATAATAAT